>NNCF01126541.1:265827-281098 GCA_002313205.1 Laupala kohalensis
ATATATATATATATATATATATATATATTTAATCAAATAGAAGAGTCATTATCGTAGCCATAGCATAAATAGGTTATATATTAATAATCGTGATAGGGAATCTGTCAATATGACTGACATGAAATGTGGCAACATCGCACATAGTACTGTGAAGTTGTCATGGCATTTGCTCATAGCAAATAAAATTCTGTTAAGTTAAGATTACGCCTACTGCATTCTCCATGTTTCCTCATTTGTCACGCACAGAGAACTCACCTCTCAATAAAAAAGACTTGATTCCCGCTAGCCACAAAAGGTTGTCCTTAAAAAAAAGGTAAAACAATGGGCACCGGTGTTTAATTATTGGCTGAGTATCCGCGCCTTTCCTCTCGTGACTTTTACACAAGAACTGATTTTTAAACCTTTATTGTATAAAATAAAAATGTCATTTACGTTGGTGTTTGAAAGTTTTGGAGCGTTATGTTCGTTAAATATTTTCACTGATATTTGCGTAACGAGGGAAGTGATTTTTTTATCACTTAGTTATTTATAGGGAGTTTACTATTGAGGAATATAGCCTTCATTATATTTTCATGAAATACATGTACAAATATGAATTTTCTAGGTGACTCAAAAATTTTCAGTTTGCAATTTCGTACTCTTCAAAAGTTTCATGACCAAAGATAGGTTCCAACTGACATAAATGATTACGCAGGACCAAAACAAAATTAACTCTCTCAGTGCCAAGAGGTAACTTAAATCCAATACAACAATATCAACTTGCTCTAGGCCGTATATAGGAAGTACAACAAGTAATACTGCATAGGAAACCGCCTTCCTATTTAACGTTATCAAGAAGACCATGAAATCCACAACATTTTAATTTTTTGCCATTTTTGGGTTATATGTAGTATCTTATGAAGAGTAGTGAAAAAAGATCCATATTTCGGAGTTAGTAGATAACATAAGCACAGGTATTCTTCCCATTATCAATAGTGTTAATTTATCATTTACAGTTACAGACTCGTGAGTATCGGTCAACTTCTGGTTTTGATACTTTATTTACACGTGTAATGCATTTAGCGTTTAAATCTAACTGCCTTGTGCTAAAGTTATATGAGAATGGGTACTGTACAGTAGCACTAAAGATACGAGTATTTTTAATCGCTATCGTTGTTGATTATCTTGGAGTGAGTTGCTATCTCGAACAATAAAGTTACGTGGTTTATTTGTGTAAACAGAAATAATATTTGCAGTTAATAGTAAAAATGTATTATTTATGTATCACCTGACAAAGATCAAAATCCGGGCAGGTGCGATGTGAGTGAAATAACCTTATTTGTCCAGGTTGTAAAAGTTTATTTAAAATCAGTTTCTCGAACTAATTTGTTGCAGAAATCTCCTGAACCTGGTGACAGCCCCTGGCAAAACATTTTGTTTAATTATACATTTTTTACACAAAAAATATAGAGAACCGGATTTAAACATTATTTTAGGAATAGAAACAAAATTAAATTCATTCAGAGTTTACTGTAATTTGGTGTATTTTCTTATTTTATAGTTAATTTTATCGTACAATAAATTATACGGAAACTACTAATTTATGATAGTCTTACATATTTATTATATTTCCTTAGTATGTGTGTTTACCCTGTCCCACAGTACTTTTTTTATTTCCCAGGTGTCATTATGTTTTGCATATCACGAATTCAGCCGCATGAAATTGCTATAATTTGCTAATTATATTTTTGCGTTTCACACTGGCTCCTATGAACCCCAATTTTTACTCGTATTCATCATATAATCCATCAAGCTCGTTTCAAATAATTACTATGATTGAGATCTGATTAATTTAGTGTTTAGTCTTCTGCTGTTTAAACATTATGTTGATGTCCACTTAAATACAGGATTTAGTTCTAGTTCAAAGATCCCTCTCAATTTATGATCTCAGAAAGTCTTAATTCTAGATTATATCTAAGGCAATTTCGCTACGCTATTAAAGTTTTTTCGATGGAAAGGGATTATTCCAGTACATTACGTTACAAATTATCAGTGCGAAGAAACCATTATTCAATGCAGCCATAATTGCTACCTCTTAAGACCCAACGGTATGGAGGTGGGATGTAGTCAGACAAGTGGCGATTCCCTCCACTTCTCTACCGGTATCTGACGAACCAACCCGCAAAGAGTCCCAAATACCATGCAGGGCACCAAGCAACCAATCCTCCTTAAATATATTGCCAATTCTGGAACATTATTTTCCTTTCATGAAATGTATCTTATCATTTTATACTTTTACTATTTTCCTGAGATATTGCAAATTTTTTAAATTAAATCGCTCCATTATTTTGAATTTAATTGAATTATGTACCCAAATTTTATTTTATTTTAATTATTTTCGACTTTACTTACATCTATATATCATCTAAGCTAATATATTTTTAAAATATATTCATTCTAGAATTTATTTACTTTCCATAATTCAAGTGATTTATAAGAAAAGTATTGAAATGGATCACAAACTTAATAGCAACATTCTTTATTTAGTCCTGAAAAGCGTATTTTCTAATTTTGTGTTTGATATCAGGAGTCGTGAATATTATGTATATAAGTGGAAGATAGATTTTAGGATTACTTTTAATTCAGAATGGAGAATCTACGAAATATCATCAGACGTTGTTGTAGTTTGGTTAATGACACCGTGATATTAATATTCTCAAAATTTTCACCAGTTGAGTCCCTCAAACTCTGTCGAAAAGTTCAAGAGGAAGTATACTGTTTATGCCGATAAGAATGTTTCATTATTTCTCTCAGACGTATTGTAATTGTTATGTTCCATTAGTGAATGTGAGTTCCAAATCTTGAGACCAGATCCCCCACCTTGTCACATGATTTGGGTGAAGGAATTGAGGAGATACGTTAAGTTCCACCTTACGAGTTGTTGACAAGAGGACACGAGAAGCAGTTCAATGTACATCGGAAGAGTACAGAAATTAACTCTTCATGCTCAAAATGCACAATACATGATATTTATGTATTTGCAATATAATTACGTATAATAATAATAACGGAGAAATTACTATATGACCAAGTTTGTACAGATAGAACGGTTAATGCCAACAAACCGGATATCATCAGAGATCTCTAGGAAAGAACATGTAAAATTATTGATGTTAGTTTACAATGTGATGAAAATCTTGTCTCAAAAGTGACTGAGATAAAACTGAAGTATTAGAACTTGGCTATAGAAATGAGTCGAATGTGGGGAGTTAAGACAGGAGTTATCCCCATCAGCATAGGTGAGATAGGTTCTGTCTTGGGAGGGTTGGAAAAAGAACTTGAAAACCTCCCATGTAAGATTAAAGATTGGGAACTACAAGAAATTGCTCTGCGGGGTGCAATATCCTGCACAAAGTGTTGTAGGGATCCACAATGGAGGACTTGTCCCTGAAGCTGGTTGCAACCTGGAACAATGTTGTACTCCTTAAAGAATGACAACTATCTCTGAGAAATAAGAAACTAATAACAATAATAATAATAATAAAACCCGTGTGGTGTCGGGGCCACCTGCCGAATAGTACCACGGGATCTCCCCCTGTCGTAAGAGGCGACTAGTCGCAGCAACTGACCGTTGTCCTAGTCCCTGAATGTTTCCTTTCGTTCTTTCACCTTTATATTTTTCCTTCCCTTATCCACGGGAGCCAATGAGTGGATCGAGTAGCTTGGAGGCTCCTGTCACCAATCCGGAGAAATTCCTTGTCTTATCCTTCCTCAATCCGTCTCTCTCTTCCCTGGCCGTAGAGTAAAAAAGGCAACACATCATCGATTGTGAGAAAGAAGAAATGTCTCGGAAAAGAGCCGCTGCTTGGGGAGCGCCAGGGCACGTCTAGAGCTGGCGATAGGCGTGATAATGAGCAAGCCGCCTGTGGTCGGGGAAAGAACGGACGGGACCCGGTAATTCAAGATGCTACCGTCTGTACAATAGAATCTAACCATTCTCCACCTACAAAAACAGCTACAAGTGCTTCGCAGGGGAGCAATCCATTATTGCCAGAGACCACTCAAGCGGGCCGAAAACGAGTTCGTATGAAATGGACAATTGAAGTAAATACTTTTAGCATGCGAACTTATTATAAAATTACTAAATTAGAAACAGATATGACAGGCTATAAAGATCAATTACGCGAAGAGTTTAAAAAGCAGTATCGTAACTTTGAAGTCACAGCCCAGAGGATATCTGATCAATGAAGATCTATAGTTAGAAATAACTTCATTGATCCCCAAGAGCAAAATTAGGGCACACATTACAACGGAATTGATAGGAGAGGTTGTACAGGAATCAGATGGAAGTCCAGGCGTACCAGCAGCTTCACAACCACAAATTGAATCCATTCATGAAAATGAAAACCTTGTAATACAGGATAAATATAAAGAACAATTTAAGAATGTGATAAGTAATCAAGTCAATAGTATATTTAATAAAGCGCTGGTTGAATACAAGGGAATGGACCCAACAAAAAGACCTTACTTACCAAAACAAGGAACATCCTCAAAATTAGCAAGTATAGTTCAGGTATTAAATGATACTGATCTACCCCAGCATTTAGAAGACGTCAAAACTTTTGAGGACCTTCATACTCTAGTCTACTTTGCTGCAGTTACAGAAGTACAGCTAAATGGAGCAAAGATAGAAGAAAGAAACGACATCACGAAAAATAGAGAAGAAAAAGTAACCTATGGCGCCAAGGAATAAAGAGACAGATTTAGAAATTAAGAGCAGAATTAGCACGTATGTTACAGTACCAAAAGGGGAATCCTAGTAATAAACTCAAGAGACAAGCTGAAGCTATTGAAAATAAATGCATAGTACTCACGATAAACCTAATCAAACAGGTATAAGTATTATTGACACACTTAAACAAAAAAATTGCTACATATAAATGGATAATAAATAGGTATACAAGATGTAGTAGAACGAAAAGAGAAAATCAGCATTTTCTAAGTGATGAAAGAAAATTCTACAGGACACTTAAAAATAATTTCTGTGATGAAAATCAAATTCCACCAAAACGTGAAGAAATTACTAGGTACTGGTCCTCGATATGGTCAAATAGTGTACCCTACAAAGAAAATTCAAACTGGATATCAGAGGAAATAGATGATATGTTACCAGTTGAAAACATGTTGACTCTTGTAATCACAGAAGAGGAAGTAAGGATAGTTGTTAATGAAACTCATAATTGGGAAACCGCAGGTAGTGACAACATACACAATTATTTGTACAATAAACTAACGTGTACTCACATCCCTCTGACTCATTTCATCAATGTCTTCTTTCAACACCCTGAAATGGTACCATTGTTTTTGTCAGAAGGTTAAACGTTTTTATCGCCAAAGGGTAAAATTTCAAATGACCCATCCAAGTACAGACCGATAACCTGCCTACAGACTGTCTACAAAATAATGACTGCTTGTGTAACACGACTAATAAACGCTCATTTAAGTAAGCAGAACATATTAATTGAAGAACAGAAGGGTTGCAGAAATGGCATGAAAGGATGTAAGGAGCAACTGGTAGTTCATTCTGTTATTCTCAAAGAAGCTCACCAGAGAAATAGAAACATTTTCTGTTGTTATATTGACTATCAGAAGGCATTTGATGCGGTACCTCATATGTGGTTAATAGATATCCTTAAGATATATCAGATTAACCCTGCTTTGATTGGATTCCTACAACACATGATGAAACGGTGGAGAACATTTATTTTTATTTATGATGGTAATAGAAATGAAATAAGTTCTGAAATTAAGATACCTCGGGGGATTTTTCAGGGCGATTCTTTGTGTCCACTTTGGTTTTGCTTGGCGTTGAATCCCTTGTCCCGTTTACTGAATCGTACCAACATCGGATATCGCATAGGCAATAACCGAAATGGCCATCGGGTATCCCATTTTCTGTACGTGGATGACTTGAAGCTATATGCTTCATCCTCAATTAAGCTTCAACAATTAATACAATTGCTGGAACAGTTTTCAGTGGATATTAATATGAAATTTGGCTTGGAAAAGTGCAGAATCTTTAGTAGTCGTAAAAGTAAAGATTCAGTATACCCTCAGGGAGTTGATACAGAGCAGGGTAAAATTGGGCTAATGACAGAATTTGAGTTTTACAAGTGTCTAGGAATAAAGCAATCAAAAATAATAGCAGATACTGAAATCAAGAGAACTCTTACATCGGAATTTAACACCAGACTGGAGAGAATCTGTAGAATAGAGCTGAATAGTAATAATTTGATAAATGCCATAAACACATATGTAATATCAATTTTAACGTATTCATTTCGGATAATATCTTGGTCGACCACTGATTTGGAAAATGTGCTGAGAAAATTGCGGGTAAAATTGACAAACCATCGGAAACACCACGCAAAATAAAGTAATCTGAGAATGACACTTCCGAGTAATCTGAAATGAAGGCGGAAGAGGAATTATAGATATAAAAAAACCTAGATTGTTCCACTTCGTTCTTATTTTTATGAACAGATGAAGGAATCCTCACTACACGCAAGCATTTGCAGCTCAGACAACAATTACACTCTATTAGAAGCTAGAAACTTAGACAGTGAAAAAATTTCCACAGAAGCAGACAAAATTTTGGAATGGAAGAGCATGGCACTCCACGGAATACACCTTTATGATCTTAGCAACCCCAATGTCGACAAGAAAGCGTCGAACGCATGGCACAGGCGAGGGGAGCTTTTTCCTGAAACAGAAGGGTTTGTTATGGCCATCCAGGATCAGGTTATTCCCAC
The DNA here is from genome assembly GCA_002313205.1 of Laupala kohalensis. Classification (NCBI taxonomy): domain Eukaryota; kingdom Metazoa; phylum Arthropoda; class Insecta; order Orthoptera; family Trigonidiidae; genus Laupala; species Laupala kohalensis. The sequence goes on from NNCF01126541.1 coordinate 272,619, forward strand.
TAGGAATTATAAATATATTATGCAGGATTCCCATATGGAAAATGATAAGTGCAGGAAATGTGCTTCTGATGTTCGCACAAACTGATTATTTACATCGCCATAACCAGATGGCTAACAAAATTCACCAAGCATTAGCTTTAAAGTATTGTCTTATAGAAAATAGCACACCTTATTACAAATATGAGCCGGCTGACGTTTTAGAATCAACAAACTTCAAATTATATTATGACAGGTCAATAATCACGGACCGTACACTTCATAACAGCAGGCTAGACATAGTGCTAAAAGATCAAGTAACAAAGACAACCTATTTGATAGACATAGCTGTGCCACACACTCACAACCTTCAGAAAACAATTCAGGAAAAATATCAGAAATACAGTGAATTTAAGGCAGAAATACAAAGGATATGGAACATAGAGAGAGTTTACATTGTACCGGTAATGTCCTCTACAGGGGTCATCCCTATCTTCCTTCACAATAGTATAAGGATGTTAAAATTGCGTAAGACCATTTATGTTCAACTTCAGAAAACTGTTTTTCTCAATACATCAAGAATAGTCAGAAAATTTTTGAATCATTCAGAGTGAGTGTGCTTGGTGAATCCCGTACCTCACTACGACCAGCAGAAAAAGCTGAGACCCTAAACGGAATAAAATAATAATAATAATAATAGTAATAATAATGACGTCATTGCCGTCTGATAGAGGAAACTCTCCCACATATCACTGCGGGGTGCCAACTTTTTGCTCAGACAAATTACTTTCATAGGCACAACTTGGTGGCAAAAATGTTCATCAAAAATTGCGAACCATCTACTCAAATAAAACCCCATATTACAAATATCAACCACAGATTTTGTTGGATAACTAAATCCATAAATTATATTTTGATCGACCCATCCTCACTGAAAAATCAATCCACCGCAACCGTCCAGATATAACGTTCATTGACCAAAGTAGCAAGACTACACTCATAGACATTGCAGTGCCAAACACAAATAACATACAGAAAACAATAGCTGAGAAAATGCAGCCCCCTCTGCCAGGAAGATCAAAGAATTTGGAATATGAAATAAGACCATATATCCCCAAAAGTAATTGTTAGCTACAGGAGTAATTCCAAAACAGTATATTCCAATTTAAAAACATTAAATTTACCCAAGTACACTTACACATCTCTACAGAAAGCTATCATTATTGCAACATCCCATACAGTTAGAAAGTTTTTATCACTAGAAAATTGAAAGAGAAGTGGACACTAGTGGAAAGAGAAGTGGAGTTTTTATCAACCAGCATTTACTGAGAGAGAAAAATTCACAATAAAATTATTATAAGCCTATATAACACTCCAGGTGACCACACGATTCCTACCACTGAACTTGAAATCCTTCAGCGAAAGACGAGGTGGAAATGCATCATGAGACGATATCCCTTCTCTGTAAGAGATGACGAAATACAACCTCCAGGCGCAATCAACAAGACAAGATAGAAGATAGCACAGGAGCTATTTATCATGTTACAGCAGAGATGGGAAACCTGTGAGAACACGACAAATCCTTTATAACATTATGATGACAGGAAACACAGCTGGTTCCTACCGGCTTATACAACGTAACTGGACATCACCCTCACAAGACTTAAGTCTCACTTCTTCAACCCAACTACAACACAAGCCTAACTGAAGAAGGGACTGTTCGACACGTCAAGCAGACGCACGGAACATTCAAAGCAGATAGAAATTTATATTACCCTAAAATTTGGTCTCAGAACCTTTAACATTCCGGTAAGATTTTAAATACTGTTTTTCGTTATAAGTAAAAATTAGATTTTTTATGTCAACTGAATATAACCAAGATCTACTTTTTTTTTAATTTCATTTTAATGTTATCATTCCTATTATTTTTATGTAAAGTTTCGTTTGTATAAAAAAGTAAAAGATTTTGAATATAATGTTCATTTCAAAGTGTTTTGTGTTATTCATTGTTTATTTTCATGAAATAATAAACTATAATATATGAACTATTCTAATGAAATTAGGATTTTACGGGGATAATATATAAATAAAATCATCTTCAAGATTACGGAGTCTTATGAATAAAACGTCTTAAGGGACGGTTTTGAAATAAAATAACATGTAATTTCTTATGGACTCGATATAAAAACTATCGCTTGAGTCAAAAGTTTAACAAAAAGAATACAGTACGAAATTTCAGGGAAATTAAGAAAGTTATTCTACAATCGCAAAACTAAAGAACTCAAGTCAAACTAAAGACAATAACATTTTTTAATTTAAATGGTATGATTTTTAAATTTCAATGGCATAATTAATGATTCGCTTTTTTGAATGCACCATAGTTTATACATTAGTTATAATGACTATTATAGATAATATTATTGAAGGTTCCATAAATATATGCATGAGCTAGACTAGCACCTGGCACGCACATATTACCTTAACTGCACTAGAAGACGAGAGAAAAAATATATTGTCGTTAAAAAAATATATGAAAGAAGACTCTCACAGAGCACAACAAAGGTTTGACGACGAGATCGCGGTGCGAAAGCGGAAGTGCGTGACGCCTTCGGCTCCGGAGGTACGAAGCTCTTAGGACATTTCTGAGTGGCGGTCCAAAGATGAAAGAGTAGCAAACTAAATGATTCCACCTAATAACTATTCTCTTTCTCTCGCAAAAAAAAGTGCGGTTGACTTCAAAAGGACAATTATTCACTCCAAAAAAAAACAACAAATTAACATCTCCATTTTCCATGTATTTATACATAATCATCAATAATAGTAATAAATTTATTGTCAACAGAGCGGTTACAAACTACTTATGACCACATGGAAGAACAAAAAACTAATTTACTCTCCGGAAGCACCATCCCATCAATTCCGATCAAGTGTTCTAAGGATAAGGCAATGATAACATTTAGCCCAGTCAATGAAGGTCCAAAACATGGATTTTAGGAAAAAATTTGTCTTAAAGCTAAATTAGACTACTTCTCGAGGATAATTTTCAGAAAAGTCTCTGAAGAATTCCCTTGGAGCTGAGAATTCCCTTGAAGAACCCCTCAAAAATGTTCCCCTGTTCCCCTCAAAAATGTGAACATTTACAGAATATTCATTATTTCTGTTACTAACGATTAAATTGAGTTCAAATATTTTTTGTTTTATTTATTATTACATAAATTGCAATATTAATTATCTTTATATTTGCGATAGAACGAATAGTTTTCCAGCAATTATATAAAATCTGTCGAAAAAATTGATTTTTTACATGGACATTTTTTGTTTTTGTGCAATATGTTTTATATGTGCAATTATTTGAAAAAACACTTCGCGTAAAATTTATATCTCATGGTTTTATGAATATATTGATACCAATTTTTAAGTATTAATGGGAGATACTAACGCTGGGGGAAGGGATGTAAGAAAGAAGATGTAGCATGTGTAATGGCAGTCTCATACCCACGTGCGCAGTCATTGTGTTGCGGCAATTGAAAATATGTGGTAGATTGTTATAAGTTTGTCCTTTGCCACAACTAGTCTTTGGACAAATTTAAGCTATTTGACGCGCCGTAAACTCGTAATTTTTTGTTTGATTAACCTTTAGAGATGGTTTTCCAAAATTTACTTAAAAATACTTTCAACCACAGAGAACAACTTGGATTCGTTTCCGCATGATTTTCGTACGCCAAGAATTATTCAGAAGTCAGAATTGCATTTGAACATGACCTTGAACAGTTTTGTTCTATTTCTCGTAAATTGTATTTAATCACCTGCAATCGTGGAAAGGACGTTACTTGGTCACTGATAGTACACTATCGATATCCAAAAATATCTCATATCTCACTTCTCAATAGAATTCTATACAGTAAGTCCGATACTACACCCAGGATCGAAAATGCTCAGGCAACCAACATTCAATATAGATCCATAATCTACATAAAACTACTATTTGGGCAGCTAAATAATGATTTGCAACATGATCAACTCAAGATTGCCTTTATCAATTCCAGAAATGTGGGTAATGTCTTGTTTAGTAAGTTAAAATCCAAAACAGAAAAGGATAAATTGAGTGGACTAGTTAACATGGTGCCATGTGGTGGGTGTTACTATGTCTACATCGGACAAAATAATCATTATTTAAAACGCAGATTATCTCAGTACGACAGAGACATCAGACGTGATCAACCCCAATATGCCTTGGCACAACATTCGACTGAAACTTCACATAAATACAATTTTCCTGAAACAAAAATAGGGGAAAAACTGAAGAAAAATAAAGAAATATTAAAAGAGTTCTTGCACATTATTAAACACGGATCCACTGTAAACAAAAAGATAGATAGCGATATTAGTTGTATTTATATAAATTTGTTAATGAAAAATAAAAAGACAGAGACAGTGAATTGTTTGTTTTTAGAAAGTCAAATCATTACTCCTTCCATTGTACTCCCCCCTCTCATAATTAGCATCTTAATTTGTTCATAATAATCTCATATATTCTGAATAATTCTAATGGAACATATATTATTTTGTTCTAACTCCTTATTGTAATTAAGTACATCTATTCATTATTGTGTCCATGGCATTTCAGTATACTTTCATGATTGAATTGTGTTTGCAATGTTCATTGTTATGACTTTGTACAATCGTCATTTCCTGTTGCCGTGACGACTCTGATTCATGTTCTCAGAATCTGTCCTAGATTAAGTTACGTTGCCCTGGCTCACGACATCTAATCTGTTAAGTGTATTTTTGGTCATTCTATTAGTGACATGCTGCACAATTCTTCAGATGGCTACTTTTTGTTACGTTTTAAATTGTACTCATAATATGATTGTTATGGAAGGCTTTAATCATTGGATGTTATATTAACAATACTTTGGGTTACTCGGTAAGTTTTTCATACATTTGATGTATACTATTGTTGTTTTTATTGTAGGCTTTGTAAAACATCCACACTATTACAGCTCTGAAGATGGAGCAATAAATGTTCCGAAACGTCAGCTAGTTCCAATCGTTTGTTTTGTTTGCCAACTCGTGATAAAACATATCCTTGTATATGTATCTTAATCATATTCTAACATAGTAGGTCTTAGGAAACTATTTAAAACCGTGAATAATTAAATTAATTCAACAATGAAGGAAACAATTCATGTTGTTTTGTATTGATGTACATATTCTTTGTTTTGTTTTTAGTATGGCTGATTTGGAAACTATTATGGAACTGTACTAAAATATGTCTGTCACAATCTAATTTACAACTAATTTGATGATATATTTATTAAATCTTACTCAGTTTAGCCCAACGGGGATCAAATCCACGTTATCCCACTCAGCAATGTAATCGGAGCAAAACGATATCGAAGAAAAATGGCAATTACATTAATCAATAAATATTTGTCACATAATAAAGAAGACATAAGCTCACTTTAATTAAATAAAGCAAGATTAATTCCGTTATTTTACAATGACCATTGAATATCAATGTTTAAGAGTGGTGCTTTCCTTTCATCCTCTTATCCGCTACATATTACTAATCAAATCATTCATTTAATGTCAACGTTTAGGGTTCCCTGAAATTCTGGCGCAAAACAAGATTGACAATTGTGAAGGCTAGTTATTCTGACGCGTTTGAACAAAGAAACAAATAAAGTAAGAAGATACGATCTATGTAACTAAATGATATAAAAATTCACGAGGAGATGCAATCGCAAACAAAACAAAGGATAATCTGTAAAAATGTAAGCGATTTATCAAATTTGTTCGGCAATTCCGAGAACTTAATTTTAGAATAACCTACTCTAATTCTAGAAACCAACTAAACGACACCTGATATGATTAAATTATATCAGGGTGGTAGCCAAACTCGTTCACCTTCTTTAATCACAAAATGTCATATGGGGATGGGGCGTTCCTGTTTTTCCGTTTTATACCAGCAGCGTTTGGATCGAGAAAGTGGGCGAACCAGGGGTTGAGTAACTCAGGTCTCGTTTGCGCTGTTGTTTGCTGCTAGACAAATATAGCCAATAATACCATACCTCCCGAATTGATACAAAATTTGAACGACTGCGCATTTCAAAACTGTCGTGCATGTCAACAGAGTTCAAAAGAAAAACTACATGCTACGTTGACCAATGCAGATTACACTTTCATCGAAATATCAACGAAATTTGATCGTACTCTTTTTGGTGTTTGTAGATGCAGTAAGAATAGACAAGTTTTCCAGAGCTCAATACCTACTTACAAATTAGTGTATTGATTTTTGTATCATTTTATGTAACTTTATTAAGAATAGCGTGATACTAAACAATTTTTTCTTCAATTGTCATGTTACCCACCACTCCGCGTAATCTTTAACACGTAACAAAAACTCTATCCTCTTTATCTAAAAACAGTCTTCCCTACGTATTGCGACATTTATGCACCGTTATAAAATAGTTCTGTTATAAGCTTGTCCGGTTTGAATGACGGCAGCTAAAAACTTAATTATTTTAAAATTATTATAAAAGGAAAACTATTTTTTTTTACAAAATAAAATTGTAATTTATACTTTAAAGTCTATAAAATACGATTGTAATTTAGAATCTAATTTATACTTTTAAAGTCTCCTTTCCAGGTTATGACCTTCCAAAAATCTTTTTTTCTTCTTTTTTTTCTTTTTTTCAATTTTTCCGTTCTTTGAAGGTTTAGAAAATTCTGTTAGTGACTTTTTTCCTGTGAATATTGGAGTGAAACAGGGATGTGTCCTCTCACCGTTGCTCTTCGTTCTGTTTATTGACGATTTAATGGTGTATCTACTTTGAGACAATATAGATGCACCAATCTTAGAAATCTCAGGGATAACGATACCAAGATTACTTTTTGCAGACGACCTAGTAATTTTTTTCTAAATCGATTACGGGGCTACAGGTGGGACTAAAAAGTTTAGAATAATTTTGTGATAATAGAAAATTAAAAATAAATACAGACAAGACGAAAATTATTGTTTTTAAAAATTATGGTTGGGTTTTTAGCAAAAATGAATGATGGACGTTCAAGCAAAAGGCAATTGATATTGTGAAAGAATACACTTACCCAGGAGTTAATATATCTATGAACTTGAACTAGCATAGACCTAAAGAGAGAGCAAAGCGTAATGGAATATTCGCATTGAGCGAAATACGGAAATCTGCAATTAAAGTACCCGAAATATCACCTAGACTCACAGACATGATGTTCAGTTCATTAGTTATACCTGTGATTGCATGTGGGGTCGAAATTTGGGGAAACACTAACAACTCCATTTTTTATCCATTACAGAATGTATATTTAAAAGAGGTTCTCGGCCTTCCGGAAACTCTGCAAACTGCGGAGTAAGGTGGGAATTGGAGAATATTCACTAGATATAATTTTGAAATTAAGAGCGCTTAAATACTGATTAGAAATTGTGAAACATTGTTCCGAAGAAAGTACAGAACGAGGTGGGAGAAACATGTGGGACAAAGAATTATGCATAGACAATTACAGAGCAGATTTGAATGAAATAAAATTGGCATTACAAAATCACGAAATATATAATTGTAATAAATAGATTAGAAAAACGTTCACTAGTAGTTCTGGTAGTAGTTGCAGGTCAGTGGGGGAGGAAGCCATAAATTAACTGGCTAAACAAAGCCGCCTGAGCGGGTTGCGCATGGTTCAGACTTGGGGGTTGGAAACTAAGAAAATCGAGAATTCTATTGCATCATATTTGTCCACTCTATGAAGAATATGAAGACTAGATACATATCTTGTTACAGTGCGTCGCAACTGAACGATCTAGGAAACTTTGGCTACGGGAGGGAAACTTTGGAGATAGACCACGAGAAGTAACGTTAGGTATCGAAGTCTTGAGGGATAGTCGATCACCGGTAGTGAAACTCCTTGGTTGTTTCTTCAATACGAAGAAATGAAGAAACGAAAAAGTGATTTGTAAATATGTAATGATGTGTAATATGTAAATATGTATATTACTTAGAGATAGAGTATTGTGTAACTCTGTAAATATGTGTAAATACGTAAGAATATGTAAGAATATGTTCCTTGTCCTGACCGTTGGTTGTCCGTGGTTCCCAATGGTGCTTAACAAACACACCAGTAGCCGTAAAATTTTCATTCCATTATATTCATATTTAGAGTAAATTACACAAATTAAACTTTATTTTGTTTCGTTAACATTAGTATATATTGCTAGATCGTAACACGTTTATGACTGAAAGTGGGGAAGGCGTAACTGGCAAGTTCCTTAAGAGAGAATACCATGATATTGTAAGCACACCTTCCTTTCTCTTTTCTGACCTTCCTTGGTCACCTCTTGTTCTTTTCGATCCCGACGCCATTAGGGCTAGGGTATCTTTCATTTTCCTACCTCGCCCCAGGGGACTAACATCTAGTAAGTACGTGTTTGGCAAACACGGGGCCCCGAGCTGAGTCTGGCATTGCTTCCACTT
>NNCF01126541.1:281329-399691 GCA_002313205.1 Laupala kohalensis
GGCCAAATCACAGACGAACGGGCCCTCAGCCCCGCCAAAACTATGCTATATTGAAACCATACTGTGAATAACAAATAAATTCCTTTTCAATTCAAATATTCCATCCCCCCCCCCAAAAAAAAGAAGAGGGAAGTCCGGGGAGAAAAGTGCGAGAATTTTTGTATGTTCTAGAAGGTTTTTATTATCGATTAAAAAGATTCCAGATTTAGTTGTTGTTGTTTTTCCTGGGCTAGTATTGGCGAAATGACCTTATCGATAGCACCTATAGCAACGGAGTGGCTCTATGTAATCCTCTACTCTATATGAGCTGTACCCAATATATGTTTTCCCCCTGCTTTTATTCTTTGATACATAGGTTTTGATATTTCTATGACCCAATGCCGCGTCCATTTTCTTTATCGCCTTTACCTCTCCTCTTTCCTCGCCTGTTTCACAATTCTGGTTGACTATTTTATTTATCACTGTGTCTTCGTTCTTTTCTGGTAAGCCGTAAATTATGATACGATACTTTTGCTTCCTTGTGTTCTCGCATTTTAAGTCAGGGTTATCATGTAGTATTCCTTCCATTCTTTCACTCATTTTCGCCTCCTGCACTCTTATCAGTAACTTATTGCATCGTACTTCCATACATTCATCCAAATTTATCACCTCCGGTTGGTCGTCTATCATTTTATAAAATATCTTGTAAAATACCTTGTCTTTGTTTCTGTACTACTCCAGCGTAAGACAGGTCTGTATCATTATTTAACTGCTTTTCTTAATTATTGCTCTGTTGTAAAAGTTTCTGCTCTATTCTCTGTATTTTCTCAGTGACTCCCTGAACAGTGTGTTGTATTTCTTTCTAACTCGTACATTGTAACCTCTCGAAAACTCAATTATATTTTGGTAAAACAATACGCATTGCTTTTCAATTTGCCAATAAATCGGACCAATCTCAATCGTAAATAAAAATCTCCAATGTTAATGTGAATCGGTGCAAATTAGATGGAAGTTCATTAGATCAATCCATACTTCCAATACTTTCATTTTATTTCATTATCATTATATAGTCAAGACGCACTAAAAAAACTTGTTTTCAGTAAATTGAAGTTTGAACATTGAGAATAATATATTGAAATTTACCCTCATCGATTTTTTTACGGAAAAGTAAAATACCCAGACGGCATATGAAATATTATAAAAACATATGTAGAATAATAACCTCGATACTAAGATGAGCTTCAATAAATAGTTAAGATGTACGTAAACTAATAATTTAGGTGTTATCTGAGAATCTTTCATATTTTCTGAATTACGAAGTTCATAGTTCAATATAGTACTGTTCCAGAAGGGTAAGGAGAAGAAGATAAAATGTCTATAAAACCGTCTCAGTTTGACACGTTCATTAGCATGCAGAGCGAATCCAGCGTCAAAGTACACATTAGCATAGGAAAGTACGGACTCATTTGCATATAATGCTTTATTTCTGCATCATGATGTCGCTGGATCGTAAAACGAAAATCAATACAAAGTATTCTCATCATTTCAATGTGTTTAAATGTTATTGTATCAGGAGTTCATTATTTTTAAAGACCTTCACAGTAAATCAAACTGTCTAATTAACTTTCTATATTTCTGCGGTAGCATTTTCTATGCTTGGGTACACCTCATTTTAAATCGAATTCACAAAAGTTAGTATATGTTAATATAAAAATATTACCTTTAATTCAAGATAGTTTAAAAAATCCCGTTACAAATTACACTATTGTTTCAGGATTTGCAGTATATTTGACAAATATGTTTGCTTTGTTATTTGATGTTTATTGTTTAATAATATACAGCACGTAAAAATTCGCCAAATATTTCTGGGTCAGATATTAGAAGTATTTTTCTAGGAGTGAGAAATATAGCTTTTTGCAAAAGCATTCAACTTTCATAATATAATACCTTGAAGACTCGTAAGTAGTCTCAGGAATGTGTTAAGGTAACAAACACAAAATTCATCTGTGAAAAAATTATAACAAAAAAATCTTATAATTATATCTATTAGTATATAGGTAACTATGTTCGTAAGAATAAATGAAAGATGTGGTGTGGTCAACTAGTAATATATTTATTCAGATAGTACTTTCGCCAGCTTAGCTGGCATCTTCAGTCTAAGATAAAACGAAATACAAAAAAAAAAAAAAAGAATTTTTAAAAGTACAAGAATTTATTGTTAAGTTCATAAAAATTTGAAATTTATTAAAATTATAAAAATTTGAAATTAATTAAAATAGAAAAGTTTTTGAATGTATTGGAAACAAATTAATGTAGAATGAATCTGTGAATAAGAAATAAATGGTACAACTAAATGAAAATATAAATAAGTTGAACGTACCTGACAATGCCGAGTATCAAAGGGAAAAGGTGCTGACGGGTTAGACGGGACGCTATTTAAGAGCTATAGGTAAGTATGGGTTCTAACTGAGGGGTACTGCTTAACATTTATTCCTCGCACTATAAATATATTTGTGAAGTAAAAATAAATTATAGGAAATAAAGCAACAATATATTTGTTTATTGCCATTGAACTCAATTGTGTGTATAGTTAAGTTAAAGCAATAAATATTAATGAAACTGGATGAGAAAACTTCGTAGTCTGAACCTCTCCATATCAGAGAAAGAATGACATAATATATAGAACGTATAGACATAATATTTAAGGCAAAGCATGGTTTAAATATTAACTCAATATAATTCTGGTAATATTTTCAAACGGCTTTTATATTTTCCGCAAATAAAAGTTTATTTGTGAATTCAGTTGCCGATAAAAAGTAGTGGAATCGCCTGGTCCCAGTGGGACCACCCTGGATACAGAAACCTTTATACTATATTCCTTAACTAAAAACAACGTCGTGTTTTAAAATTGCATCATAACTGTAATATGTTGTAACAGAATTTTTTGGATTTTTATTGCAATAATTAATTGTATCTTACGATGTATTATTTGTTCGTAAATGAATTATTACTCAGCTGTGGAAAATCACGTTCTTCAATCTCCTTCAATTAAAAGAATATACTCGTTCATCAGTCGAAATTCTTGACCACATGTATTATTAAGTATATGATATCTTGAGTTTAGGTCACAATAAATACATCCTTCTTCAGATCGCCAATCTTTCGACTAAATCATCTTCAGGGATTAGTGTATATACCAGCTCACGAGGTGCATCTATTTCACAAGATTCTGTCTTATGTAGCGCTACCAACATAATCAGTTATAGTCTCAAAGCAACCATTCATCTCAACATGAAGGTGACTTGATAAAAGTCGAAACGTTGGCGATCTGAAGAAAATCGTATTTCTTGCGACCTAAATTCAAGATATCATATGCTTACTTTTACTCGTTCAGTTAAAAAAGGCATTATCACATGGCGGCATGTTATAAATATCTTTCCCCATCATTGTACTCGGAAGAAATATATGCAAATTCATAACCTTTGTACGATGAACGAGCACAAACAATACTTAAGTACACACCTTTTGAGTCTCCTGGGTTCAAACATTCTGCTTGGGGAAATTTCACACTCCACCCCATAACATGTCTCGCTACAACACCGTTTCTCACTGAATCCCGACCCACTGATTGGTCCTTAGGGGTTGTTTGATGGATCACAAAGACCTCTGGTGTGATACAGTTTGCAAAACTTTTATTCTGCAAGTTAAGACTGCATCGTTTTTTTATATCATTAACGACTGAATAACTTTCCAATGAAACTATGAAGTCATTCGCCAGCGTGTACCTGGGTGAAAAGAGTTTTCTTTCCTTAGTACACGTGAAAAACATGTACAGTAATAGGATTGATATATTTGTGATTTATAAATCAAGTCAATGCACTCGAACTTAAAATAGTTATAATTTACTGCTTGATAAACTAATTCAGTTTTAATCTTGTTTATTTGGTATCTTTGATTTCTGTCGCAAATTTCCTTTTTGATATATGAATGAAACTGCGCGTATTGCAGTTGCAATCAATTTAAACACTACATTGAATTCATTTAGTCGCAGTACGATATGAATATTTTCTATTTTAAATATTTGTTATTTTTTGTTCACTTTGTTTTCTATACTCTTTTACCTTGTACCCCAGATCTTGGCCATTGCCAGGGTTTCATTATACACCGTTGCGTCTTCCATTTTTCTGAAGTTGTCGTCCTATTTCTCTTGCTTTCATATATTCTCATTCGTGCTGCACGTCGCAAACTCATACTTTCTGTCAAAAATTCTTCGAAGTAGAATTTGTTTTCAATATGTTTTCCCCTGTCCTTGATCAATATATGCTATTTTCTTGTTCTTCTAGAACCATTTACCTTGCTCTTCCTCATTTATTGAACAGTAATACGGAATGTGTTTCATATGGTCTTCTCTTGCACACAAACACTGGTCGGTCCTAGTTATTTTCTTTGCATAAAGATACTTGTTCATTCCTCCATGCCCCGTCAAAATCTCTAGTATGCTTCATACTATCGTCTTTTCTTGTTCACGAATCTACTCGTTTAATGAACTTCCATAGATCCCTTCCTTCTGTCGCAAGCTCCCATCGGATCTGCCACCATTCCACCAATTTCCTGGTTATGCGATTCTTCCATCCATTAGCTTCCTTCCCGATTTTATCTCCATTCACTTCTATATCGTTCCCATTTCTTACATTGTTTCGTAACGCCATTTTTTCTGTTTCCAAATCAATCGGGTGGATTCCCAGAACCACCTGACGCTGCGCTCAACTTGCGCTCATTGTACCGTGGCTTAGCTCTTCCTAGCCACGCACTTGCACGACAAGTCATCACTGGTAACATCCCCACCCCCTTGGTTATATCATTTCTCTGTATTTTATTTTTTACCAACCCTACTGTTGTGAACCCGAAATATAGTCTTCTCACCTTCTCTGTTACACGTTCTACATGTTCTGTGAACTCCTATCTAATAGAATGTTAATTTTTCATGTATTGGATATGAATATGACAAAGGATTTTATCAAAGTTTGTAATTTAATGAATATATTTGTAAATAGGTGGCAGTTTAGAGAAAAGAAAAAGAAATTAAGGGCAGATCATAATGACAGTCAAATGATGATTATCTGTTACGTTATGCTACCATTCTAATATTTGAGTTATATTATTTCAAACATAAACTAAAGGATATGATACTGATCAATAGAGAAATAATTAGAATAGTTTAATGATATATATTCAAATTGTCAGTACGATGGACTCCTCTCTCAGTCCTTTGTCAACAGTTATTAATGAATAGACTGTATAACATTTCTGAGCAACTAAATGAATCCTGTTTTGGAGAATAGATGCACATGTAAGCAAGGTTTAGACAAAAAAGATGGTAAAACTCGGACTTCAATATAGTTTATTCGCATTTGCTGAAGTGCCTCATTTTCGTGAAATAACCCGTGTACCAACATATTGCCAGCCAGTTTAATCTTCCTCAGGATAACTTCTTCTGTGTACATTCAACGTGAAATTCTTCACATGCATATGTGTGTATGAGCATTATGGTCCATCTTTTCTCTGTATAAAGGGTCATGTTAATTACTTCAAATAATTGCACGATATATGATATTATTACTAGATTTTTGTAATTCACCGCAAGTATCATTCAAATTAAATGACTTTTTTCTCAGTCATCCATTTCACATATTTTGGATTTAAAATATAACAAAATTAAACGAGCCACAATTTGAAAAAATGTATTTTTTACAATTTTTATAAACAAATTATCATTAAAAAAATTTCTGTGGTAAATCCTTCCGATTCATGTTATCCTGCGCCAAAAATCTTCTTGTAAAAAAAAAAGAATATTTAGTGAAGGATACGGATGAGTTTTGACCCATGTTTTTCCATCTCAGATACATGTGACGTAAAGAAACATGAGGACGTACAATTCCATAGTTGCCATCGCTCTTCTGCAGAAATGCTAAACAAAAAACGTCTTCGAGTTGTGGGAGGAGCAATTTCGTATTTTTATCCTTCAAGAAGTCAACGAACCGCTTGTGCATCTTATGAGAATATTCATGCCCGCTTACCTTCATCATTTGTCTGTAACAGCAATACACTTCAGCTGTTATTATTAGCTTGAGCCTTGCTTAAAGAGTGTGAAGGTCTCTTTAACGAGGCTGTTTCGCAGAATCACGCCTCCACCTGGGAGGACGGAAAGAGAAACACTGAGGTAGGAGCGTCCTCAGTTGAAAAGAATATAAGATGGGGGTGGGGGTTGGTGCGAGAAGAGGCGGACACTCAAACTGCGTCAGACCCGTGAAGAGACTGGTTGTTGGTTTTTGATTTTTCTTTTCCGGATTCACAGATGTGATGAGAAAGACAAGCAACTTTGTGAGAAAGGAAAATTGCATTATCGCTGTTATTCGTTTTTCAAAACCGCTAAGTAAATAAAAACAGAATAAAAAAAAAGAAAACATTTAAAATCTTGTAATCTTAAAATCTTGTTTTGTAATCTATATATTTTATTTCAGTACATTCTTAATACTAATAATATATTAATGTTCATCTTAAATAATTATCTACAAGCTATTGTAATACATATAATATATGTTTGTTTCTGAATAATCACGTGGTAGAAATGAAAATTATTGTTATGGTCCAAAATATAATTTTCAAATCTTTACGTGTAGAAGTGTGAGAAAATTTCAAAGTGCTGATTATTGGCGTTGTATGTAAATGTGTGTGACATTATTGTTTTCTTAGATGGTTATGATCGTACTAACCCAAAACAAAAGTAGAGAAAATATTGTGTTTTGTAGTTAGACTTGAAATGGAGCAGTATTTCGCGCATCTCGTGACGTGTTACTATTACCTCTAAAATTGCATTACTATTTGGTTGTTTTTGCTATTGTACGTGTCAATAATAACAACAACAATAATCATTCACCGAGGAGCCCTTGACTCAAATGTATTCACTAACACTATTATATTTATACCCGGCACACTGCCACCTAAAAATAGGAAAATGTATATTAAGAAAGCACTGAGTTGCGAATAGCAACAACATATTAACGATGACTGACACGCTCCTGTCTCAACCTCCGACCTAGTCGTTCAAAAAAGGCTGCAGTTCCAAAAGTTCAGTTTCAAATCTTCGATGAGGATCCACCCGGATTTCACAAAATAGCATGACGCTTGTGAGAATCTTTAAGATTAAGTCAAATCAATACCAAATTAGACGAAATTGTCGGAAACATTCTAGACGAGTCAGTACGATAGTTTAAATTTTACGTACAAACTATGCACGTAATAGTTCATTAAGCACAGATGAAGCTACGGTTAAGGGATAGGTGAGGCCGTTTCAATGGAGAAATCTATTTATTAAACTACGTTAAAATCTTCCGAGAATACATCAACTCAAAACCTCGGGTGACCCTGAGAGAGTTCATCTAGTTAGATATACCAGCGCTGTCCAACTGGTGGCCCGCGGGTCGCATACGGGTCTTCAAACTTTTTTTACGACCTAGAGTCCATTTTACAACAAATTTTTCTACTATATTCTATTACAATACAAATATATGAGCTCCTGCTAATAACTAATCTGAAATATGAGTAACCCGACTAATATATCCGTCAGTTGTGTAACCTACTATATCATGGGACACATATTGGAAACTGTCTACCTAATTTCATCAAATTCGGCCGACGGAGGACTGAATTATGGTTTGAATGTTGTACGTGAGCGCCAAACGACAAACACACACGAAAGTGTTAAGTCACCGTTATGAAAATTTCTGAGAGTCTAGGCATCTAAAAGTTCGCAGAGATGTGGAGTACAGTCTAACTAAAGGCTTATGCAGTGGCAGTTTGCTTCAGTGCCTTTATTGTATTTGAAACGTTCGGGGGGGTTTCATAGCATCGTAACAAGATATAATCAAATTTTTCCACAGCTCTCTGCATATGTTAAAACACCCTCACTTGCACAACATACACAAAATGCTACAGAGTATATGGTGTTGTAGATTTTATTGGAGCAATTAAAAACTAATAAAAGAAATTACACGCGAAGAAAGACGATCAATGTTATAATATGGAATTAGATTTGGAAAAGAAGAACGATAAATCTACAGAAAAGGGAATAATAACGCGTTTCATTTAGGATTTAATAAGTAAGCAATTAAGATTTTAAAATATTGTAGATTCCAAAACTTAGGATTATAGAAGTAATGGAAGAAAATAAGAGAAAGGACAGTGATGCTGGAGCAGATAGAAACCCACGTATAGGGTTGAGACGTTGGAAGAAAATACGGGGGCATTATGATTGCGTAATAGAATGTATAGGGGATAAGAAGTTGCAAAGAGTGGCGGAAACAATCATTAAAAAAGGTTAGGGACAATGTGGATGGAATGATGGACGGGGTACTTTTGTTGGAGGAAGGGGTAAAGCGCGTAAGAAATGAATATAACACCAGAGTGGAGGAAATGGAACAAAGGCTACTTACAAAGTTGGAAACGTTGGTAAAAAGAGAGGTAATACGGTGAAAGAAAGACTAACATGATGAGTGGAAAAGAGAATAGAAGGGTTTGAAGAGAAATTGAAGGTGGTGTCGAAAGAGTTGGTTGGAAAATTGGATCTATGGTGGAAAGCAAAAAGGGAGGATGAAGGCAATGCAAAGGTTTGTGAATACAATTGACGACAGGATGTATAAAATAGCTCACATTGCGAAAAAGTATCAAGAACAGAGTTCACTAATAAGGCAAGAATTGCATGATGTCGGGGAAAGGATGGCACGAATAGGAGCGGAAAGGGCGACGGTACAGACACCAGATAAGATTGAGAATAGAATAGTTGAAACATGGAAAACTAATGAGTAAAGTTGGGAATATATTGACTGGAAAGGACAACATACAAAGAATTGAAACAGAACTGGGTGCGCAAAATAAGGAAATTGGTCGTATACTTCGTGATGAAACATGCTCAACGATTGAAGTCTGGAGATGTAAGTCTACAGAAACGGAATCTAAAAGGTGTATTTGTGAAGAAAAATGATAGGGACAAGGAAATGAATTTGCGAAAGGAAATACAGGAAAACATCAATAAATTGAATATTTCATTAAATGTAAATTCAATACGAGATAGTAAGGATGCTGAATTAATAGTGGTACTAGATAATGAGAAGGAGGTGAAGAAACTGACAGACATATTTAAAGGGGATGAAATGATATGAGATTCAATGAAATGAGTATGAGATGTTCCAGTCGTCTACCACCCTTCTTTCTCTGTGGCGTAATGACGGGAGAGAACGTGACAGAATTTAGCAGCGATAATAAAGTAAGATTTTTGTGACTCCAGGACGGAAAGGGTAGAATACGTTTGGTACGGAGATACGAACATCAACTAAAGATGGATTTTGGAGGTTGGAACAAGGGTGTATGCAAAAATGAAACAAAGGAGTAGGACATATAACGATATGCCATCCTACAGGGTCGATGAATACGTATACTCCTGGAAATATAAAAGGGCTCAAAAAATATTCTAAGTCCCGCGCGCTTGATGATTTGGCGTCATTAGGCCTGCAACGGTGGAAAAGCTCACTTTCGTTCGACCAATCGTAGGCAAACTTGAAACTACTTCCATATTTGGCGGACCAATAGAAGACTAGTACTGGCAAACATACCCCTAGTAAATCGTAACGAAAGAACATGTATTATGCCGTTATTAAAGAAAAAGTTTGTAAATTTTTATTATTCACATTTTAGACTTCCGTAACAAAAAATATTCTTAACTACAATTAACTTTATCATTCTTTAAATTTAAATGGCAAATCAAGATTATTTGTCTCAACGCTTTCCTAGAGAATATAAAAGATATTACACTTTCTGTAAAAAATGTTTGCGTCTTACTGTAAAATCAATATTATTTTTATCATAGAATTTGGATATTATCGCAAGATATCGTATGTATTTTGCAAAATTCGAATCAGGAATTACTTATAAATATTCCTATAATTTCTTAACTTTATACAGTGGCGTAACGAACTCAAAGCTCATTGGTATCAAAGGATGTGTATTGTCTATCGTAATTTCACATGATTTGCAATTCCTTTATTCTGGTATGTAAATCGGAATTAAAGAATTATAGAACACAAATGTTTAAAATATTAATGAATAAAACTAAAGGTTAATTCTAGGGATATCAGGAATAATATTAAAACACTTAGAGAATAAATAAATTACATCTCCAAGAAATATATAGATAACGTTTTGGCTGTAATCGTGCAACATTTAAAACAACATGCTCAGAGAGTATTCCAAAAACCTTTTTTAAGATTATAATGTAAAAAACACATCACTTTTATTAAGATATTCAAATGAAATTGAATTGTATTCACACAGATTGACTAAGATTATTGCACAATAAAACATAGCATATCAAGAATGGTGAAGTTGAGTAATTTACCAATACGAGAAAAATATTCAAGAATATAATTTAGAATAAATAATATAGCATTTAATTGAGTATCAGATATCAATTTCATCATATTCTCTGTTTTGTTTTTTTTTCCTTTCATACTTTCTTCGTTTCCACTTTCTTCTATTTTTCTCTCTTTCTCACTTTTTTCTATTTCCTTTCGTTCTTTCTTTGTTGTTTCCCTTCCTGGACACATAAATCCGGGTAAATTAATTATAATTAATTCACATTAATTTCAAAAGAGTACCACTCCTACTTTTCCCAAAAAGAGAATTCCTTTGAAACAAATAATAATAATACTAAAACTCATTCTACATTTAAAATGTTAGCGACGATATTCCGTATTATTCAATGAATTCAAAAGCAGGGGGAGAACATGGTAATGTAAATGTTTTCTTTACGAGTTTAAACTTTTTACTAACCAACATGGATGTTCATATTTGTGAAGATTATTTATTATTTGACTATCGCTCAGTATACAAGTATGGTTGTCTTCCAAAGGTAAAGTTCAAAACACACGACTTCTTTGATGGCTGTATAATCCAATTCTAAAATCTCAGACACTTCCACAATGTTGGCTCATGGTGCCTTGGGTAGTAATTGGTCCTTGAGGGTTGATGTTTCTGGTATTCATACGCTTTTTTCCTAGTGTTGTGTTTGTCGGCTTGAAGCTTTCTCCACTGTAGTTCGAAGGATAGATACCCTTGGTGGACGGGTTGATGCTACCACCCAATTCGCAAGGTCAATTTGACTCTTCTTTAGATCTGCCTTCAGAACATCTTTATAGCGTTTTTGTTGCCCACCTTTTCTCTGCCCGACCTTCAACTGACAATATATGATTTGTTTTGGGAGACGTGACTCAGGCATACGAACTACATGACCTGTCCATCGCAGCTGATGTTTTATTATGAGAGCCTCAATGCTGGTAGCATTAGCTTCCTCCAAAACACTTACGTTAGTGCGTCTGTCTTGCAACTTTATTCCTAGGATTCTCCTAATGCCAAGTTGATGGTATTTTTCCAGACGTAGTAAGTGCCTTCTGTATGTAAACCTAGTTTCGCAACCATAAAGTAGAGTTGGAACAACATCTTGATATGCATGCAACTTAGTTTGAATACTGAGGTTATGGTTATCAAACACCATAATTCGCATACACCGCTGGGACATTTGCGGTGATATTAGATTTCAACGATAATGTTCGCATTCGTTGATCGGTGACTGCCTAGACAGGGAAAATGTTCAATATTTCGTAAAATAGATCCAATAATCTTGATATCAGGAGCGGCAGCAGAGTTGGTGCAGGTTCTTATAAAATTTGCGTTTTACTGGTGTTTATATCCACACCAATGCTTTTATATGCCCCGTTAAATGCATCTAGGGTTTGTTTAAGATTGCCTTCTGAGTTTGCCAATATAACGTTATCATCTGTATATTTGAGTTCAAAAATAGAAGTAGTAGACGCCTTAGCGTTTGCTCTCAGTCTGCTAAGATTGAATAGTCCTCCATCTGTTCCATATACAATTTCTACATCCTTTGGAATTTTGGCTATAATCTAGTGATGTATGACACCAACGTATATTGAAAAGAGAATGGGGGCAATCACACAACCGTTTGACACCCGTTGTTATCTTAAATGGTTCTCCAGGTCCACTGCTGTTAAGGACTGTACCGTTCATATCATCATGCAGTAATCGAAGAATCTGTATGAATTTTGGAGGGCAACCAATTATACATAGTATCCTTGAAAGAGTTTCTCGATTGACTGAATCGAAGGCCTTAACGAGATCAATGAATGCCATATATAGAAATATTATGTTTCAACTCTCAATATTATATCCCACTCTAAACCATATACCTTATTGATTTTCGGTCAGAATGTTAAAATACACTTTTATAATTATAATTAGTTATATATTAGTAAATGGTAGGGTTGGTTGTCTTTGTTGGTTTCATTCAAAGGCACACATGGCGACTATTACATGTCTCTAATGCAAAATAAGCAATATCAAATTTAAGTGTTTCTAAAGCGAGATTGGAAGAGACACATTTCAAAGTGTAAATAAAGTACTGTTATGCGAGACCATTGTATAAAACAAACTTAAATCTTAAGAAAACCAGGTTATGTTAAAATAATAAGGAACTTATAAAACGACCAATTTCGTTTTCTTTGTATGTTTAATTTTTTTCAGCATGTTCAAAACTAAAAGTACTACGAAGACGTTCGTATAGATCAGGTAATACGGAAATGAACTGCGAAAGCTTGTTATCTGCTCAGACGCCAACAACGTTGACGCGTCGACACGTTATGCGACGTTGCCCAATAGCATGTTTAGAATTTCTCGAGAAAGCTTTCATGAAGATATCGTTTATTTCACCTCTCATACAGACATTATCAGTTGATTAATAATTAAATTCGCTTTCAAAAATCTTTTCACATATATCACCTACGATTGAACCAGTGGCTTATTGATTGTAACATTCATGATAGGGCTTCGTTCTCCTAAACCACGCCTCCCATGCAGTTGTGAGGTCAAATACACTTCACATTTGTTCAATTTACACAGAATTTACAAGTAAAAATATTATTTGAAAACAAAATTTCGTCAATCCATAGAAATATATACAAAATTCGGCAAATTTTCTTTGAATAGTTATGATTTGATGAAATTATTTCTTCCATCTACGACTGTAAGTAGAAATGTTTGCAATATCTTATGATCAGACGACATCGTATTTCTCTGTGGAAGGGGAACTTGACATACACGAGTTTAGCAAAGTGAACCTTGCGAAGTATTCTATTGCCATGTCTCATCACGAGTGCTCCGTAAGAAAAATGTATTTGCGATGGTGAAAAGTGCCAATTTCAGTGTGCCTCGGCAACTGGTAGGCAATATGGAGTAAGTCGAAGAACTCCGCGCAAATGGATTCGGCAGTATCGCGAAACTGGGGAGGTTGGAATGCGTGCAGGCACTGGATTGTGGCGAGTGTCTACCGAAGTCCAGGATGCCGTTTTGGTGAACCAGACTATGGAGAACCTCTCCGCTCCTCAGAACAGTTAACACGCCTGTCTTATTTTCCCGGTTGCACGAGAACTGTTAGAAAACGTCTGAGAGATCATGGACCGATCTAGGAGGGCAGCGACAAAGGAGACGCTTTTCGACTAACATAGGGTGTATAGGTTAGCATTTGCCAAGGAAAACATTAATCGTAATTAGGGAAACGTGTCTTTCTCAGACGTGAGTGTTTTTTTTCTGCAAATGACGGACCTGTGCGCGTATATCGAGCTCGTGGAACCCGCCATTTTCCTGAGTATATGAGAGAGAGAGCACGATCTGGACGCGTATCTGTGGCATGTTGGCGGTGTAGGTGTTCTTCACAAAATACAAGGTCTCCTTGATGGACATCAGTATCTCCATAGGCTTGTGAGATATTATCATCCCTTCGGTGCTTCAATTGTATCCTGCTGAAGAACTACTTTTTCAGCATGATAATTCATCTGTCCACACGTCTCGATTGGTGCAGGAATGGATTGCAGAGCAGGAGGAAGTAGAAATTCTCCATTGAGCCCCGCATTCACCTGACCTCAACCCAATCGAAAACGTGTGGGTGGAGACGAAAAGGGTCTTGGCGAATTGCCTGATTCGCCTCCCACAACCACTGAAGGACTCTGGGATGTTGTATGTGAAGCATGGGAGAAAATTGCTAACAGCACGACTTATGCGTCCACCTCAGTTAATTCTATCCCTAGATGGTTGCAAGCCGTGATAGATTATGATGGGAATCGGACAAGCGGCGTAGCGACAGTAGAGTTACAGTGGAGCTTTATTTCTCACAGCCAAATGTATTTTTACTCAGGTATAAAGTTTGTTGTAAAACTCGACATCTCTATCAATAACAGAAATAGGCATCTAATTCAACGTGTTTTGAATCGTTGATTTCGGTCAGTTTAACAAAAAATGTCACTCTTTTTCATTGACAATCAACTTGCGAGACCCACAGACCTCTCAGATCTCATAGCGATTAGTATTCTCTTATGTGGGGACTCCCTTGAGAATGTGGATCGATATTTTCCCATTTTTTGAGTTCAAAAACATACAGAAATCTCGAATTGCGATAAACCGCACCGCCAGGTATCGGATTAAATACTTAGTGTATATAAGTTAGCATTTGCTGAGAAAAGCATGAATCAGAATTGGAGAAATGTGATTTGCTCAGACGAGAGTGATTATATAATGTGTGTGGCAATATGATTTCCCTTCATTTCAAGTACTTCCTATTCAAATCAACGATTCAAAACACGTTGAATTGGGTGTCTATTTCTGAGATCGATAGAGACTTCGAGATTTTCAATAAACATTACAACGCATCGTAATAGAAATTCATTTGGCTGAGAGAAATAAACTGCGTACACTTTAATATTTTTGATCAACATTTCTATAAAATAATTTCTATACATGAAGTCGTAAGTTACGATATTTTTAGTTTGTTCATTTGTGAATGATAGTATACAATAATATATTTCATGACAAAATAGTTCTTAAAATTGAAATTACCCCATGACTACATTCTTAAATATTTTGTTAAAAAGAAAGCAATCTACAAAAAAGTACACAGAATCAAGATAAATATAAAGAAAACAATTCTAGGGTTTCGAATTTCTATGAGAATTATACAATATATTTGTTGTATTGTAGGGACCGGAAATACATGTAATATGATTATACACCGGATCACTGTTTACTGAACTCACCAAAAGTGAAGAAATATGTAAAAGCAAACTCCATTTTAATAAGAGTATTGAGTACAAAATTGAAATTCTTTTAATTGTGTAATTTTTGGACCACAATGTTCTGTAAAGAAAAATGTTATATGCACGTTCTGAATGTCTTGCTACCAATTGAAATAAGATGGGTATTTTAAAAATTTTATTTAAAATACAAAACAATTTTTATAAGATGTTTGTTGTAAAAGCAATCTAGCTTCTTCAAGTACGTTTTTGGACGATGGTCTCACAGGACACTATTTGTTTACACTTTTCAATGCGGTTTTTTTTCGGTTTCCAAGTATATAAACAAAAAAGAAGTGTGCTTTTTCAACACAGTGATGAGGTTAAATGGTACTTTTTAGAATTCTGTATTCACAACCTACAGTTTCAGCACGTTCCTCATAACGCACAAAATTTAAAACAGCTCTTAATGTTAAACTACTAACATACATGTATTTTTATATCGTAGAATCTTCCAATAATTACATTAACTTTATATTAAACAATTCTTTTATTGTTTCATTAAGATATAGATAAATGATTTAAGTATATACTTATTGAAATTTTTAATTGCTCTGTTTGCGTTTCGATTTAAAAAACTTCTTGTAACATTCTATTTTTAATTCCTTTTAAATACGCTAGTCACACTCCCTTGTCTCCTTCCAGAAGAACACTCGTATAGCGTAGAGACCAATATATCCTGGGATAGCACACAATCTGAGAAGCAATGAGTGATGACCAAAATATAAATATTTATATTTTATAAGAATGCACTCCCTCAAGGCTATAATCACATATATCTGGGGTCCGTAACTTAACTTACAAGTAAAAGTAGTCATAAGGAAAAAACTTTCTATCTATAAAAAATAACGTCGGAAGCGTATAGTAAATCCAAAACCATAAAAGTATTTTCGTAACTTTATATATTTATTTTTGTGTTTTTTCTGTAGGTATCATTTCTTCTTCACTTATGAAAAGAAATAAGAAGACTAAAGAAAAAATATTCTGGTAAGTGATGTCGCACTAAAAATACGTAGATATGACAAGTCTAAAATATCGAAAATATTTGTTGTTCAGGTCACTGTGATTGCTTGTAAGCAAGATCTTCTGATTTCAACAATTTATTAAGTGCAAAATATATTGTGCTTTCAGTAATGAATTACCATTATTCTAGTTTACTTCCTCTGCACGCGTAATAAAAGAGTGAAGTGGATATTTGATGAAAAATTTGATATTGCGATCACTCTTCAAAATTATGTTTGTCTACTAGAACCATTTATTCTAAAGTGGTATTATTTCAGATCATAAATCAAGCAATCCTAATAATTTCTACTAAATGACGAAAGTTTCATCTTCGAAGACCAGCATAAATACAATCTTACTTTTCAGAAGTAGGTAAAATAACGAACTCAATAAATCCAAATCAATGTCATCCAATTATATCCACCCACGTACCCAATTCTATGTTCACTTCCGAAACTAACGCCAGTGAAGTCATGAGAATCATCAGCTCATTAAAAAAACAAATTTTCAACAGGCATATGATATACCCGAGTTTATTGTTAAATTTTCGCCCCACGCTGTATTAAATCCACTCATAAATAGTTTTAATAGTTCTTTATCAGAAGGGGTGTTTCCTAACATATTTAAGAGAGCTAAAGTGAAACCTTTACACAAGAAAGGAAACAAACTTAATATTGGAAATTATCGACCAATATCTCTACTACCCACTTTCTCAAAAATCCTAGAAAAATAGTTCTATAAGCGTCTTCTAGATTTTTTATCAAAAAATAACATTTTCTCTGACGATCAACACGGTTTTAGGACATCCTTTTCCACTACAAACGCCATATATTCTTTCTTAAACGATGTTACCACATCTCTTGACTGTGGAGAAAATCCTCAGGGTGTTTTTCTTGACTTATCCAAAGTATTCGATGTCATCGATCACGAAATTCTCCTTTCCAAATTGCATTCTTTAGGCATTCGTGGACTTCCATATCAATGGCTAACTTCTTATTTAAAAGATAGACATCAACAGGTCGAAATATCCTATACAAAAAAATAAAATACTTGAGCGTTGTCTTTCAGAAACAAAGCCATTTACTCGCGAAGTTCCCCAAGATTCAATTCTCGGCCCTATACTATTTTTATTGTATGTGAACGACATGTCATCATCCACATCAGATTGCAAAATGATTCTTTTTGCTGATGACACTAATTTACTATGTAAACACGCCAACGCTCAAAAAGTTTTGTCTAAACTTTCGACTTGGTTCCATGCAATCGTCTCATTGTAAACACTGACAAAACAGTGTCTATGTCTTTTCACAATAGTATCACAAAATCTTTACTACAGGTTTCTCTTTCTTTAAACACAATTAAAAACTGTTACGAATAGAAAATTCTTTTACGATTCTTTCTTTAAACGGAACACAATTAAAAACTGTTACTAATACAAAAACGATATTAACAATTAATCTAAATTCCAAAATTTAGGTCATTTATTGAATTTTAAATGAGATTTCTCAATGATCTGAAGTTTGATTAATTTTATCAAATTGCAAATGTTTCGAATAAAATTATTCTCAATGACTGGACGTTGGTTCACTTCATCCTACATTCTCCTAATCATATACCAGATAACATCATACCAATGTGACATTTTCATATTTTAATGTTATAAATTTTTTATGAACTTAGTAAATTCAATCTTTATAATCTATATCCCATTAATAAACTATAAACATTCATGCATGTGCCGTAATTGTAGCGGAACCATAATTATAATGCCAACCACAATATAATTTTTAATAACCTAATTTTTCATAAATCATTGCCAGTCAACAGAATTAATATCTTTATAAATTGAAAGGTAACTTCAAGAAAGTTAAAATTGGTAATCCCAAAGAAAATAGTGTATTTTCACTTTTCTGAAACAAAGAGATTTTTCTCTGTGAAACCAGTGGATAGTCGATTCAATTTGTCTTGTCGTTATTCCGTGTTTTTTAAATATTTATTTCAGTAGTATTTTTTATTTCGGTTTATATTATGAATTATGATTCATTTGACAAGAAAAGCAGGACAGAAAGTAGAGAGTTTGAACATTGAAAAGATTCAATATATTTTTCCGTGCGAACCGAATACTAAAAGTCATAGGTTGTAAAATTAAATCAACACTTGAGAGAAATGTATGTCATCCTTAGTTTTTCTTAAACATGGAAATATGGTCCGTGCTACCAGCTGCTTCATTTCCATTCTTTACCCGCCAAACAGGTCAAACCTTAACGAGTTTTTGATGTATTATGTCATTAAAAGGTTTGGCCGTAAAAAAGTTCAAAAGTCCCTTTTACGCTGAAAACAGTCTATTATCAATTTTTCAAGAAACTGAACCTCGTCAATCTTTTTTTTTTATTACCGGATGTCGTTTTGTGAAATTGGGTAGCTCTCATCCGGGACGTTGCTAAACGTGTCGTTAAAGTGTTGTTTTTGGAATTTTTTCAATGCCGGAAAACACAGCCACAGTTACCTAATGGATATTTAAAACAGTTTTGAGGTATTCACTGATTCCAAAGTTACTTGGGAGACTTTGTTCCGACACTTCTTTCTGAAAATGTAATTTTAATTTAGACTTAATTAGACTCAGCGATTGCGATACCCTTTTGATCTTTTAATTCACAAAATACTTACTCTAAAGAATTAATTTAAAATAATTCAAATAATAGAGTAACCATCTCAATTATGTCATTGAATAAATAGCTTAACAACTCATGATGTTATTCTGAGCGATCATTAAAGACGATCACCTCATGAGGGATATTAAGTAATACAATATTGCATGAAACTTTAACATACTTTCAATCTCGGTCTACCTAATACCACTCAGAAAATGTTGTATATAACAATTTTGTCGTAAAATTCTTCCACAAGTCAAATAATGTTTATTTCGCAATTGTTGCAACAATGTACAGTTGACGATGATTTACTCGTACCTTACAGAAACGTTCATGTATGTGCACAGTAACTTAAACATTGTTCATCACACAAATGTACAAAGAAGTCGGTGCATAGAGTAAGAAACTATTTTTGGGTCTATGGCATAAAGGATTTGATGTATCGATTATCCTACGTCATTTTTTCACAATTTTTACCGACCATAATAACTTGGAGCGAGCACACAAATATTTGTATTAGTGCAAATTGCAAGATCACTGCATTGATATCCTTTCTCTGCGATTTTCATCGCTGGGACAATCCCCGACCGTTGACCGTAATCAGCGTCATCGACGCGCAATTGTTCTCTCAAATCGAGGGGAAGTTTTCAAATTATCTGTTTTGTGTGTGGCGCATAGCCATTGCTATCCATTGGATTCTCTGCAAAGTAAAAAGCGTTTGCCCTCAGGTCTGTCATTGTCTCATCAACAAAAGCTTTGATTAGCGCCGCATGTTGTGGCCAGGCCATTGCGGAACGCCGTGTAGAATATATTACGGAACACATTGCGGAACGCTATTAATATTATCTACGTGTAGAATATATAGTTTGAAATGCATTTCGTTCCAGATTTCTAGTATTTAGAAAGATAGTATACTCCAAAAGAGCTAGTATTTATAGACTTGTATAAAGAACAAGTCTCTTAAAGTTTATCGCTACAAAGGACTGCTATAACCTAAAGCGATAAAAAAAACACTCATTTTTATTAAAGCTTTTCATTCTGAGGAGGAGATGTCACAACGGATGAATGACAATTACCAGTATAATTATTCCAAAACATATTTTACAATATACTTAGTTTTTAAACTTTTTTCACTAAGATAGACAGAAATATTTATAACCGTTGACACTTCCCGATCTGGTCATAACTTTTCTTTTAGTCTTCTAAAGTAACATTCTTTAAACAAGGGTTCTACACCTTCATATTTTTTGATACATCATGATTTTACCTCTCCTCGCTACCTATCACTTCTCACTAATCCGACCGTAGCTTTCCCTAGAGCACATAACTTACCCTCATTTTCACTTTTGTTGATCAAGGGCGTGGATGAATGATAATTTTGATTTAGCCTTCATCCCCTTCATTTAATCATTTCCAATAGCCATCATCCATCGTGACGTGACAATGGGACCGACGCATTGGAAAAAATAGAAGAGTGTCGTGATAAGGAAAAATGAGGGCGCGTTGAGGGTCATCGTGTCATTGCAAGCAATGCTATTAATCATTGAGAGATTTGAATTAAATGGAAATGTTTTCCTACGATAGTGCATTCTCCAATTGGAATTATAATACTTTGTTTGCCCTCCGATCCTTTTTGAACAAAAAATGATACCATACCAGTTACGCACAACCAAGAGCCCCAGTTTGTAGTTATGTCATAACATCAACATTCTCACCTATCCCTTCAAGACACTACCAAATTTTATGGTAAAAATATCTCGCTAATAAATATGTGATATATATTTGCTCCGATTCTTTCAAATATGTGTTTCGGAAGCATTCATTTTGTGTTCAAAATAGCAGCTACTGTAATACTTCCCTCATCAATTAAATAAGAAGATAAGTATCTTAATCTCTTATGAGTTATATTGATAGTAGGTTAATTAGCGTCATTAGTGCAACCGTTCTATTTTAAATAAAACACTTTCATTGTAATAAAATTAGAGAAATAATCAGAGTAGTATGAACTGCTATGAATAATTATTTGATTTACGCACATTTCTCATTCTGACCAAACAAAATGTGAAACGAAATTCTATCTCATTGACATCAATATTTCTGCTGTGTAATGTGACTATTTGCGGACACCGTGAGGTTCATGGATCACATTTTCATTACCATCAGGATAAATGGGACTTGCCTTTAAACCCTGATTAATCCTACTAAAATCTTTCTTGGCACGTAGAGTGGGACCGGAGAGTATTTTCTTGGAGCACTCCTTATTCTCTCTCTACTATTTATATATCTGCTATCGTTCATTCATCATGTGAGTCCTATATCATCCACGTGGCCGTGGTGTGGGGCAGAAATGATTGTTAAGAGTCTGGTAGAATGACTGGTGAACCTTAATAGCAGGCACTCAGCATCGCAGAAGGAAACACTGGGGGTGTGAGGAAACATTGAGGGTGGCGGACAACATATGAAATTACATCAACACTTCCCAGCCCCTCTGTCACCCTAATTACATTCCAACTTCGCAAAAGGAGATGATGTAGAGTCATTTGATAGCACAAATTAAACTCTAGTTCAGAAACTAAGTTCAGAAAACAAAAAATTGAAAAGAAACATTCCTCAGTGCGGAAGAAACTTTTCGGAAGATCTTACACGCAGCATAGTTTTCGCCGATTTTTTATTACGCAAATGAGCAGAGGAAGAGTCATTGATAATAATTATCACGTCTTCCGCAGAACAACGCTGCAGGTAGCTACCAGGGAACAATAAAAGGCTTATCACGTTCAGCATGAACGATTCCAATAACAAAGGAATCAGCTTGTGACCAACGCAATAAAAATCTGCGGACGAACTGATATTACGTGAAGTGCTGATCCGTGTATCATGGTATATCCAACCGCTTTGTTCTCCGTCATTATGCAGATGGAGCTGGCCAACTTCTGTGCAGAGAGAGCTAGTCAATTAATTCTGTAAGAGACACGCTTGGAATTCAGTTGTAGTAGAACTCAGATTATGTCTTCCTTCCTCAAATTATACAAGCTAATTGATTTCATTTTTTCCTCGGTTATTCAAGTCCATCAGTTCAAAATATTTGTACCTATCAACATAAAATTAAAGTTTTATATTTAAAAAAATATGTACCTTAAATTAATTGAAATGGTGACGTGGTGTTTAAAATTGTAATTTAAATTTTTGAACAATGCTGGTAAAATTATAAAATAACAGTGCCCATGCTGTTGCTCGTGTAATTTATTAAATACAATTTAAAGAGTAAATTGTCGTTTTCTGTGCGACTTTAATGGGGAATATTGATTTCATATTACTTCCAACCAACTAATTTAACAACATATCTTTTATGAAAAGAATCGACGTTTTTTTCATTCGATCGTATCGAATTTTCAGTTCTACAAATTAAGGTGTAGTAAAATTTTGAGGGTTTGCGCCTCTGTGTAGCACGAAATGCTGACGATAACGAAAAAAAATTAGACAAAATTATTTTTTTATAAAGATTATGTCTCAAGAAGAACACTAGCTAGGTAATCATATGTAAGCAACCTTATGAAAGAGATACAGCAAAAGGATTGATCATGCGAGAAAAAAAATTGTGAACAGAACGAAATGTTTGAGGACGATGGAAAAACTATATTTGCGGCTGTCCTTGTATCACATTCAATAGAAGGATAAAGTAGAACAATATTTAGAAATTAAGAAAAGGAACCCAATGTTTATCGCAGAAGACTCTTGAGATGTCTAGATTTCAATGTTCTTACGTAGATTACGGAGTCAGCATGGCTCAGTGGGTAGCGTGCTCAGTTACTGGCTGGATGGTTGGAGTTCGATCTCGGTGGGGTAATGAGTACCCGGTCTATCCTGGAGTCTGGTGCAAGATGTAATAATAAATTTATTGTCAAAAAACAGTACAAACTGCGTATGACCACGTGGAGGACAATAAACTAATTTACTCTCCGGAAGCAAGCAAGGGACCATCCCATCAAGTCCGATCAAGGGCCCTAAGGCAGAGGCGGATTCAAAAATTTCAGCAAAAGTTCCTAGATAAGATAAAAAGTTAGCTGCGAGTTATAATACATATATAATGTTGGCCACATCTCCTCCTAGTGCCGAGGCCTAGTAATTGCGAAGATTTACCCTGCGTAACATTTAGGGGTCCTATTGTGACATTTAGGGGTCCTATTGTGACAGTTTGACTTTTGATGTAAATTGCAAATGTGCTTCTTTTGTTAATTTGGTAGTAATGGGCCTATAGTTGGGGCGTAACTGCTAATAACCCTTAGGATTAGGATGAGGGTTAATAATTATACAACAAAACTATTGTAACTTTTATAGATTAATATTTTTACTTAATTAATATCTTAGTAATAGTGCAAAGGGTCCAAGAGAGTTAACTCAATGAGATCTTAGCACATTTACGGATTGAAGATAATGGGAAAGAGAAACATTGGGTTGCGAAGGAGTCAGTAGAACCGAAAATGATTTTGGTTTCGAGCGAACGAACAAATCCTTTGAAAGAAATTTCTAAATTGACTTTTAATGTAGTTTAAAATACTTCTTTATGTACCAAATTGTAGTGGTCGCGGAACGAGTTCAGAAATAACCTCAAATTGTACTGTAAGACTTCGTAAATAGGAATAAGAGTAGAAATTTTCCTCTTATTTTAAACGTTAAGAAATTTCATAAAGAAGTACCCACATCCTGCAGCACAGGGTGGGAAAGGGAGATATGTGGGAGGGTTTTCGAAATCTCATGTGACTAGTGCCCCCTCTTTTTGGATGTCTACTGTTCACAATTTCTTCCAACTCAAAATAAAACTACACTTGTATGAAAGACACAGACACTTCTTTACACAAAGAGAAAAATATATTAACATAGAGAAGAAAATATTAATATAATTATTTCTGAATTTTAATATCTAAGTAACTTAATCCGCTTTTAACGTAATTGCGTTGTTTTATAAAAATGAATCAAACATTATTACAATAATTCGCATCACAGAAAATCTTAATAGATGTTGTGATCACGTATACTTGCGACCATTATCTGAAATATATTTAATATAAATCTTACCATAACCGATCGCTATATACTAAAAAAAATTTAGCTAAAATGTAAATTTATGAAACAAAACAAACAAAATCATTTTAACAATTGACATTAAATAACTTCACAACGTAAAATGCAAATTCATTTAATGTTATTTACACTGACTAACTTATATGAAAGTAAGGAGTATTTTCTTTATCTAAAGACTCCTGAAATGCGGTTCCAAATGTGTAAATAAAACTGTCATTTAAGTTATATAATACATTACTAATAATTATATCAATACGTATTTAATTTATAATGTAATAAATTCAGAGGAAAGTGACATGTATATTTTACTGTATTCATTTACATTTTTCTTCAGAAACTTAGATTATAATTAAGTCTTATCTTACAACCAGCTTGTCATGACTAGAATATTATTCAATAACCCATAATAGATTAACAAACTGAGAATTATCCTCAAGCAGCAAACCTCTCTACATAATTGTATGTACTTGCATGCCATAACATAATACTCAAAATAACATGGTAATTATGAATAATAATTGAGCATATTATGTGAAAAATTGTTACACTTAACTTATCAAGGTTTCAAAAAATTCAAGGCTCATACATCCACTTGTTCTCTACAGGTAAATTCTTTCTAACTCATGAATAATTCCAAATGGAACAGAATTTACTTAGAAAATATCTTATGGTTCTATCGTTTTTATAACAGTGTTGGGCAGATAACAAATGTGTATCACTGAGAAATAAAAACCATAAATCACTCGCAAAGTTTATAAGGAAGCAGTGCCTGGCCCTAAAAGTAAATTTCATATTAAAACAAATTAGAATTGAAAATATTGCAGTTGATTCGTGTCTTTTGATTTGGAGAAATAGAATACTTAAAAAATCAAAACTGCTATCAGTATTCATAAATAATATTGTCTAAGCACCAAATTAATATCTGACTGTGGTAATGAACAGCCATTGGTCTCCAGACGAAATTTTATATTCTTTTAAAGTTGGTATAGCCACCAACAACAATGTGATAATACTTATTAATTGTTAGTCACATACTCTCACGTGATGAATAGGAAAGGTTTCATGATTTTTCCAATAGAAATGCTGATATGTTCGTCTCACAAGGCTTTAAAACTACTTACCTCAAATAAACTTCTTCATACAATTACAATCAATGTTTTAAGAATCTAAACGAGCAAAATTCTACATATAGTTCATACTATAAAATGCTTCTTAAAATAAGTAGGGCTAATGTTCCCTTTTCGTTGCAAGATTTCCCTAGGTTGAAAAATCATTAACGAGAGCCCCAAGAACTTTTTCTCCAATCTTAGCATGTGCTTTAATGAATCCAGAAAATGTATCTCTGCACTGTATTCTTAGAGATAGGGGCGAAAAGAGTGAGACGTAAAAATAACATAATAAGACCAATATTAGGGCCGAGTCCATAGTTATTGTGTATTCTGAGATGGATAGTCGTATTTACAATGACGTTATTTACCCTTCAGACCACATGAGGTGCATGGCGCCCCTAGAGGTGGGGGTTGGGAAAGCGTGATATAAAAAATTATTAAAAATGTCCTCTAAGAAAAGGTTTTGCCAAAAACTTCTTTAATTACATCAGTGAAAATGAGGGATTTAGGGTACACACAATTCTTAGTGCATACAAAAGAGACATACATATGAGAAAAAACATTGATGTATTACAGAATTCACGGGAGCAAAGCTGCGGGTACTCAGATAGTCTTCTAATAATTACTGAAATGCGAATCAAGTGAGAAAAAGGGAAAATAGTGAAATCAGTCAACGAAGATCAACGAAGATCAACGAAAATTCGCGTATATAAAGCGTGTGGGCCTCCTGCCATGCATATACTTGCAAACTCCTCCGGTGGCTCAGGGTTAGCATGTTTGCTCACTACCAAGTTACTCCGCATTCAATTCCCGGTGGGGCAAGATAAAAATTTGTTGCTTTTTACTTCGTCCCAGTTCGTAAAGCTGTGAATAATGAAAAGCGAACCCTCCTTCCTCTATCCACCTACTAATACACCTAATATCTCGAACTAGTACTAATTACTCCTACTAACACCTCCATATGGGCCAAGTTGTTGGTAAACCCAGCTAACTGGCCCACCTACTAACAATTGTCCTACCACTCACCTCCTACCTCCTTTCATTTTATGTAGATAAACTTGAATAGCACGCTAAATTTCCTATTTACAAATACTGCAAAATACTTGCTTATTTTATAATTTTATTCATTTTAACTAAGCGAACTCTTCCCACTATCAGAACTACAAATTTTGTACCAGAAATGTAGGTTATTCCAAACTTACAAAACACAATTAAGAAACACTAACTTTATTTTGGGGCTAACAAAAACTAATAATATGCAAAACTGATACTTATAAAACGTAATATTTGATAAATCGTTGACTATAATTAATGTAATATATTTATCAATGTATTTACAAAAATATTGTATTATAAGTATTAAAGTTATCATGGTTTTTCTTTAGTAATTTCTCGCTTATCATTTTTTCGTGTTTAAGATCCAAATATTTACTGTAAAAAAATTTTTGTGGGGCTTTAGGGTTCGTCAACGTCAAGGTTATTAGAGCCCTTAACATTTTAATTTCAGATTGTATGTGATACATAAAGATGAAATCGTTCAATCTTCATTATTTCATTAACTTTAAAGGAGTAAATCGATATAAATGAATTTCAAGTAACTATTGAACAAAATAAAATAGTAGGAGCGCCAGTGAGGAGGATTGATTTTCATGAACGGCGAGGGTGGGCAAGGCGGTTGTGTAACACTGTTGCGCTACCTAGGGGTTGTATTTGAAACTACTTGTCACATTAAGTAGTCATCCTTCCGGTAGAGGCGCAAACCCTATTCAAGGATATCAACATTTACTATCCAGTCTGCGAAAACACCGTTTATATTGTCAGATATTTGATGGAAATATCACCAAAGGCGCACTAATATTAATTTTGGTGCAGATAAACATTTTTAATGATCATTGAAATGCGGATTTGTATAAAATTAATTAGAAATATGTTGATGTTCCTTATATTACGACCGTTAATATTTAAGTAATATATTTGTTGAAAGAAAATAATATTTAAGTTATATATTTGTTTAAATACAAAACTCTCAAATACAAAATGTAAATGAAATTAACTTTTTCGTTTATTCTCCCCAACTAGCCGCAGACTGAATGATATGGTTCTCCATATTGTATCCCAAACCGAGGTTAACGTATCCTGCTACACTTGATGGTAAACATAAGATTCCGTAATTAAAAATACTTTCTGCCGAGCGAAAAGAATAATCCAAGAGAGTATGAATAAAAGGAAGATATATTTAAAATCAGCTTAAAATTTATTTTATAAAAGAGTTATGCGAATTTATTAAAATTCTTGCCATTCCAAGAATCAGGAACCTTGCCGAGCTCTTTACATGTACATTCTTGTAATATACGTTGTTATTGGTACAAGTATTTTCGTAGTATTATAAGAATGAGTATTTTAGTAGCATATTCTGGTGTGGCATTCATAGTTGTAGAGGTATGAAAACGTCTAAAAACTATACCCTATTTCAGTGACGCTTGATATTCTCTGTGGAATTCCGTTACGTGACGTATTCAACACCAGCGTTGTCCCACTGGTTGCAAGCAAGCCGTATGTAGCTCGCGAAACTTACTCGTATTTTACCGCCCAAGAGTTATAGTTCATTTTATTTCAAACGTCGGGGGGTACAACTTTGTTCTGCGATAAAATTAACATTTGACATGGTATGTCCGGAAATAAAAAATTGTGCTCGAATTAACCCTTCGTATAATACAATATGAAAACATTGTATTATAATACTAGCTGACCCGACAGACGTCCTGTCCAAATTTCAATGAATTTGTTTGTGATTATTATGTGTAGTATAAATGTGTAAATAAAGTAAAAATTAAGAAAAAACTTTTCTTTTTTGTGGGGCTTTACGGCTCATGTCGACATCAAAGGTCATTGGAGCCCGAAAAACTTGTACAGGTAGGAAAAATGCAGTTACGCACTAGGGAGAGCCAACATGACTCTATCCGTGTGTGGGACTCGTCGAATGATTCAACCCTACCAACTAAAAGCCCTTCTGATCTACAACACACCAAAACATATCTCAGAACATACATCAAAACAAAAATGGAGGGATTGGCAAAAAATGAGGGGGGCACATAACATGAGGGGGGACAAAGAATAAGGGGGGGGGGAATGAGAGGAATGAGAAAAATGAAAGATACCCTAGCCTTGATAGCGTCGGGATCGAAAACAAGAAGAGGTGACCAAGGGAGGTCAGAAAAGAGA
Source organism: Laupala kohalensis (assembly GCA_002313205.1). Lineage (NCBI taxonomy): Eukaryota > Metazoa > Arthropoda > Insecta > Orthoptera > Trigonidiidae > Laupala > Laupala kohalensis. Next base: position 309,620 of record NNCF01126541.1, read on the forward strand.
AAGGAAGGAGCCAGCACAAGTAAGTGGAAGTAATGCCACACTCAGCTCGGGGCCCCGTGTGCGCCAAACACGTACTTACTAGATGTTAGTCCCCTGGGGGAAGGAAGAAACGTATTTCTGAGTGATCATTGTATCTATTAACTATTGTGGCCATGGATATTCAATTTGAGGATTATATTCAGAAGTACGCCAATGGGAAATTTTACATGCGAGATGAATTATATCAACAGTACACCGCTGAAATGTTGGAAATGTGTAATGTGCCTGGAATGTGATCGACTTGGAACCATGCGATTTTGTTCCAATATTTGAGTCACAATTGACTTAAGTCAGAATTTCATGTCAATCAAATTATTTTTCTTCCATTAAATTTGAAATTATAATGAATCTCAAGGTGTTTCATTTACATTTCGATTGCAAGATCGATGTTCAAATAAACAATCAAAACAAAGAAATTCTTTGTTTCGATTAGGTTTTGCTGTGACATTACCATTTCGTTCGTTGCATTGCTTTATGAAGGCGCGTTTACACTATGAAGCAAAGTATTATATAACATTTTGCTACATGTAGCATTTGCTATATAACATTTGCAACATAAAGCAAATTTTATATAGCACTTGGTTACGTGTAGCAAATCATAGACAATTCGGGGCAATTCTCATTATGTCGTTCAAAGGCAATTCCTGACAGTAAACAGATTTTTTTAAATATGTACCCAAAACTTTAGTTTCAGTAAATGTTTTCACTACACTATGAAAAATAATTGCTTTAATATGACTCGCGTTGCTTACACTTCCTTACAGATTTTTTTTTTTTCAAATTTATTTTAAACCAATAAACTCAAACGGCTTTAAACCAAGAAACTCATACTCAAAATCTCAGAGGCAAAGTGGCATTTTCTAATTACTTTCGTTTTCCGCTTCTTCATTCCCGGCATGGAAAATAGAACTGAACAAATCTATTTTCCACGTTTTCTAGACCCACGTGAAGTACCGCGCCTTTCATTAGATTATTTATACAAATAACAATTGTTCAAATCGAATTAAATAAAATAAGAATTGTGATTTGTAAGCTAGCACGTCTACATCGAGAGGAATGCTAGGACGAAGCTTCACTTCGCTGACTGTTTTATAACAATATTTTTGCTTTGTCTTTTATTTTACCCTAATTTACATTAAAGTCAAATTGTATTCATGAAATGTTTTGTAGCAATAAAATACATCATTTCATTAGCTACCCCCCCAGGGGACTTACATCTAGTAAGTACACATTTGGCAAACACGGGGCCCCGAGCTGAGTCAGGCATTACTTCCACTTACTTGTGCTAGGATCCTTCCTTTCTCTTTCCTGAACTTCCTTGGTCACCTCTTATTCTTTTCGATCCCGACGCTAGGGTATCTTTCATTTTCCTCTTCTTTTTTATAATGATAATGTAATATTTTGAGATATGTTGATATTTGAGTTTTGAGTTGTACTTCAGGAGTGTTTTAGTGGGTATGGTTGAGTTGTTCGGCGAGTCCCCCACGCGGGGGGTGTCATGTTGGCTCACCTTAGTGCGTAACTGCATTTTCCCTACCTGTACAGAATTTTAGGGCTCTAATGACCTAGATGTCGACGAGCCGTAAAGTCCCAAAAAAAAACTATGCAACCTATCTGAAAAAAATTAAAAATCTGGGATGTAACCCACTTAAGTATGAAATACCTCAATAATAGGTCAAAATTTTTTCCCAAGTATTGTTACACTATTATAAAACAATGCATAGTCAACACTCTATTGTAGACATTTTATTAACTTTAGTAATAACATTTTTTTGCGATCCTATTGCTGAACCTGAAAATTGTAAGTCGCTCAATAATGGTGTTTGGCAATTTAAGTGCACATTTTAATATACACAAAAACATAAGTTAAATTATCTAAAAATTGTACGTTTTGGTACTCGGGCTGTTAGTGAAATCTAAATGAGCTGCCCCGAAAGTCTTGTATACCTAGTATAATAAAATTCAATTACTAAGCTTGGTTTCTATCGTTTGCTTCCTTTGTGCGTTATGGAGGGAACAAAAACACACACGTTATGTCCAAAACCTGAATTCAGCAGTTGACCGAAAAATACGACCAAGCTAGGGTTGGAAGATACGATTTGTCGGAACTAATATGAACGTTTTCAAAATGACCTGTGGTAGTTTTGGACAGTACACTCTTGCCAAAGATATAGTCTAGCTTCCCTCTGAAAAGTTACCAAATTTGGTAGAACTGCCAACCTACTGAATTGTTTCCCCCCTATGCCGTATACTACTCGACTTAGTGATATTATCATCTTATACATTGCATTCACTACCACCAAATTTGATGAAATAACTCTAGGAGAACCTGGTCTTAAAATGCTCTTTTTTTTCCTTTGTAGTGTAACACAAAATTAACATTCTTGCGTATAAAATACTTTGCGTAAATTATTCAAGAGATCTTAATTTATTAATCTACTTTCAACGAAATCATTTTACGATAGTCTCTTTGTTTCAATAGCATTGGTACACCCGTAAGGTATGTGTAAGTGTTACCAAACGATGATTTTAATATCAAACGACAATCACAGGCAGTCGAAGTCTTAACGAGTGTGGGGTTTTTGTTCTAAATTATTGGCGGTGGCTGCCTTGAAACACCACTCGAGTCCGACATCTTTGTTTTTTAGTGCTCAAACTCTCGATAACTTGAGTATAGTGTTTGTCCGTTAGCAGACCAGAACAATCTGTGATTATTTCATCACAACATTAATGAAGTTTCTCATGTTTGAAACTAATGTATATTGTATGTATGATTAAAATGTTTAATTTCATGCACGAAGCATTACGAAAAAGATTACGACAGAAAAGTTATTATTCCGATTATATTTTCTCAGGCATTTGATTTAACATTTTTATGCAACTATGCACCCCCTCGGAGACCCACTCTGCTATTTTATGAATTTCATATTGATAGTTAGGTACACTCATATAATTCGCCAGGCTTTAAATATACAAATTTAAAACTCTACGGAACATACGGTGTGACGTTTTCGGGGAAATCGCATTCAATTATGAAATTATAAACTAATGAATAATATTCCAACTCTTCTTTGCATACAAGATACAGATAAAATTTCTTGATATAAAAACTAACCACAATTTTCGATAGCGTGGTTTGTTAAGTAATTATTTTAAATTCCACACTTTAAAGTTAAGTAATTATTTTAAATTCCACACTCTGTAGTATTGTAACACAATCACTATAAAAATTAATTATAAATAATTAAATAAGTTATTAATAATTAAAATTATGAAAAACAATTAAAATAATTCAGAATTGAAATTGCCATAACTATTAAAATATCATACCAGTTTATTTATTGCTCAAACAATTAAATTGCTATACCAATGTATTGAATGTGGTATACCAATTAAATTGTTTACAACTTAATTTAATAATTTTCAATCGTTCACAAATTAATTTTTATAACAAATTTAAATGTTTTTAACAAGTACATTTTCTATACAAATTTATGAATAAATCTGAGTATTAACAATTTATTAACAATTATCTGAGTATTAACAATAAATTATTAACAATTATTATAACTAAAATTGCTATAAATAATTTAAAGTGTTATAAATAATTTAAAATATTGAAACAATAAAATTGTTATAGACAATTATTAATGCTACAATTAAATTGTTAAAAATTAATAATGCTATAATTAAATCGTTATGAAACAACTATAAATGGTATAATTAAATCGTTATGCAACTATAATTTGTATAAATATAAAAATTGTTATAATTTTAATAATAAAAAATATTTAAAAAGTTATAAACAATTAAATTTGTTATAATCTGTCAAAATATAATTAATAAAAATTATATAAACTATTAGACTTGTAAACAATTAAATTATTACAAACAATTAATTGTCGACGTTGATGTGAAGATCCCAGATCGGGTAGTTGCATAATCAAAAAAAAATAGTACTCCGTCCATTTTGTCTGACCTTTGATTGACCGATAGTTTTTCCTCTCGAATCAGTTCCGCAAGACACGGCAGCAGGGACGACGACGAAACTTCCTACATAAATCCCTTTGATCTTTTCCTACTCCAAGTGGGAAACGTGTAACATTGCTCTATAGCAAAAATTTGAACTACATGTAGCAAATGTCACTTGCAGCAAAATGCTACATGTAGCAAACTCATGAAATTGTGCAGCAAAATTTTATATAATAATTGCAATATAGCAGATTGCTACATAGTGTAAATACTTTTGTATTAATATAATCTGATTATTACGAACATTCAAAAAAATTAGCCAAATCGGTCCAGCCGTTCGCAAATGATACGCGTTAAAAAGATAAATGTATCCGTTAAAAATATAGCGTTAAAATAAATAAATGTAACCCGTTAGTTTTATTCATCGAGTAACATTTTTCAAATCCCATCCCGTACTATTCCGATCGGTCGAAAGTGTATTGAAAATAGCCCGTGGAATAAGAAGTTGGACGACAGTGCTGTTCTACAACAAACTGATAGTTGTTAAACAGTATGCACGTAAGGCGATGAAAAAGAAAGGAGTGGTTAGTGAGATGTGTCTGTTGGCGATGCCATGTGGGAGGCAAACGGAGCCTAAGATCAGGGCGGTGGCCGTTATGCCTAACGGTGTCGGATGGAAGTGTGACACGAGGTGTGTTAGCAAAGGTCGCGGACACGCCCCCTCCTCCACTACAACCACTCCAAGCCACTACACTCCGACTTGTGCGTAGTAAAATATTAAGTTACTGCGGAGAGAAAAGAGGAAAGAATGAAAAAAAAATTGTGGTTAACATGAAATAATTAATGTTATTGGGGATTTAAAATGTTTTGTATCGCGGTTTTGAGTTCCAAATACTTATGTCTAATTATTGATTATGTTATGTTGAATGAAAATGAGTGACGAGACCGGGATTCGAACCATTTTATTATTATTATTATTATTTTGTATAACTAGAATATCAGAAAGGTAAGTGAATATCAGAAAGTGAAGGAATAATGCCGCACTGCAGGTTCCACTTTCAACACATATAAAAACATACGCAATTTAGTAAGAATTTAGTTTAGGATTTCGACTGTTTACGTTATAGGGACATTAGTACTCTAGTTGAATAATTTATCAANTAAGCAGTTCCTCATAAATATGAAAATTGTGTATACTTATAAAAATATTTGCACCAAAATAACAGTCGAAATTCTATAAAGTACTAAGTAAATTCAGCCCATCGATTGAAACGGCATATCTACTCTAGTGAATTCACCCTTTTGTAGTTTAAAGTGCTTTTCTAGTTTACTATGTATTCTCCCCTACTACTCACGTCAATGGGCATAGAATACGTTCATTCCTTGGGGTATATATTTTTAAAAAGATAACTGTATTCCCTAAAATTCTGTACAGGTAGGGAAAATGCAGTTACGCACTAGGGAGATACAACATGACTCTCCCCGCGTGTGGGACTCGCCGAATGACTCAACCATACCCACTAAAAACCCTCCTGAATTAGAACTCAAATATCAACATATCTCAAAACATTACATATATCATTTAAAAAGAAGAAGAAGATAGAGAAGAAGAAAGAGGAAAATGAAAGGTACCCTAGCGTCGGGATCGGAAAGAACAAGAGGTGACCAAGGAAGGTCAGGAAAGAGAAAGGAAGGAGGCTCATACAAGTAAGTGGAAGTTATGCCAGAATCAGCTCAGGACCCCGAGTTTGCCAAGCACGTGGTTACTAGACGTAAGTCCCCTGGGGGGCAATCGAACCCTTGACTCCTGTATTGATCGCTGGTGGTATCAATCTCTACACCACCTGTTCACCGTACACCATTTCCATCCAAGGCGAAAGGGTGGTGTAGTGGTTCCACTCCTGCAATCAAAGCAGAATTCCCGCGTTAGATACCCGTCTCGTAACCATTTTCATTTGGTCGAAAGTTATCACATTCCTTATCCATGTGTAGGCACATGAAGGAAATATTAGCATGTGCATAGTTTTAGAAAATGTTCAATTATTACATTTTATCAGAGTTTGAGATCATATACTTCTTCTTCTTAGTCTTTTCCTCTTCTACCGTGTGGTGTCGAGGTTTGGTAAAGAGCTCGCCATTCCTTCCTGTTTAAGGATTTCTTCTTGGCTTCCTCCCACATTATGTTTTTCTCAGCCAGTTGTTCCCCTACCGAATCATCCCATGTCTTTCGAGGTCTTCCTCTTTTTCTATTTCCAATTCCTCCCAATCTTGCTTCTCATACCTGTTTTGGTATTCTGTCATTTTTCATCTTATTTAGGTGTCCAAACCATCTTAGCTGAGCTTGTTTTGAAGAGGTTGAACTTTTAAGGTATTTCTAATGGTATGATTTCAGACTTTATTTCGCCTCGTCTTTCCTACTACGTTCCTTAAATACTTCATTTCTGCTGTCTGTATTTTCTCTCTCGTTCTTGCAGTAACTATCCAGGATTCTCTTCCATATAGGAGTGTCGGGATGTATGTTGAATTGTATACTGCTATTTTGGTCATCTGGCTTATTTCTTTCTTAAGAATCCTCTGTTTATAGCAGAGTAGAGCTTACTTGTATTGAGCAGTCTGGTATTCAGTTCTTCCCCAATCCTTCCGTCGTGTTTAATCGTCACTCCAAGATATTTAAAGCTGTCCACCTGTTCTAGTTCCTTGCCCATGATTTCCATCTTGCATTCCTCCTTCGCGCTTCCTATTACTATTGCTTTAGTCTTTCCTTGATTTATCGACATATTTCTCTTCTCCAGTTCTGATTTCAAAACTTCCAAATTTCTATGTAAGTTTGCTTGTGACCTAGCAAATAATAATATGTCATCTGCATACATTAACTCGCATACATTTATACTTTTCATTTTCCAATTTCCAACTTGATATTTCCTCTTAGGGCTGTACGTTCTTTATTATATCGTCCATTAATATTATAAATAAATACGAGGACAGGATATCTCCTTGTCTTACTCCGACTGTGACGTTGAAATCTTCGGATATATTATTTCCAGTCCTAACATAGTATCTACTTTGGTTGTAAAAGCTTTGTATGGCTCTTATCAAATCTAAGTTAACGTGGTTCTTCTTCAGTATTCTCCATAATTCTTGCCATGGGATTTATCAAACGCTTTCTCTAGGTCTATAAAGCATAAGTATAGCTCTCTATCATGTGCTATTGTCTTTTCAATTACTTGTCTCAACGTGAATATGTGATCCTGAACACTTCTTCCTTGTCTAAACCGACTTTGTGTTTCTTCCAGTGTGTTTTCCATTTCTTCTCTCAATCTCATTTCCAATATTCTTGAATATAGTTCACGTGGTACACTGAGTAGCGATTCTCTGTGATTCTTGCACTCTCTATTATCTCCCTTCTTAAAGATTGGTATAATAATAGCAATTTCCCAGTACTTTACAATCTTCTTTCTTTCCCATGCTAACTGAATGATCTTCAATAGTATTTCTTCTGCCTTATATTTAATCATTTCCGGTGCTATTCCATCTTGTCCTGCTGCTTTACACAATTTCATTTTCTTTATAACCTTCTCAAGTTCTTCCATTGTAATTTCTTTCGTGTCCATTCCTTGTAGAACTGCTAATTGATCTTGTATTTCTATGTTATTTCCAGATTATTCATTGGTTTCTAGTAGTCCGCTGAAGTACTTCCTCCATCTTTCCATTATTTCCTTTGGTTCAGTCAGCAGGTTCTTTTCTTCATCATAAATATATTTTAGAGGGCAGTCTTTTTGTTTTCTCATACTCTTCATAACTTTGTAAAAGAGTTTTTGGTTTTCTCTATGATCTTCCATCTTTTCTCCCAATTTTTCCCACATTTCTTTCTTTGCCGCTTGGACTGCTTTCTTTACTTTATCTCTTTCTTTCTTGTACTCCTCAAATGCTTCCAATGTACCTAAATCTAGGTATTTCTTCCAATCCTTCTTTCCGTTCACTATTATTCCGATTTCTGGGGTCCACCAATGTGTTACTTTCTTACCCTTTCTCGTTGTAAATGTGCCACAGATATCTGTTGCTACCTCTAATAAGGTATTTTTCCATTTTGTCAAGATCTTATCGAGATCTGGCTCCCGGGGTGAGCTCTCTTCAACCTCCTCTTTGAACCTCTCTTCTACCCTTTCCGTGAGTTTTCTTTCTCTCTTAATTTATACACTTTGACCCCTTCCTCCCCTTCAGTCTTTTCTTATTTCCTCTTTGTTGTCCTCTTTATTGTCCGCATATTGTTTTTTGTGGTCATAACTTTTCCTGCAATTACAAGCTTATGGTCACTGTTCAGTTCCGGACCTTTTTTCACTCTTGCGTCTCTAATATATTTTCTCATTTCTCTTTTAACAATCATGCAGTCTATGATGGACTTTTCTTTCTTCTTTGATTCCCCTCTAGTGAATTTGTGGATATCTTTGTGTATGAACATAGTATTTACTATAACTAAATCATTCATTACACATAGGTCCAACAATCTTTTCCCACTGTCGTTTAGGGTTTCTTCCCCTTCTCTTCCTATCACTTCATCTCATTCCTCTATAATGTTTCCAACTCTTGCATTCATATCTCCTAAGATAATGATTTCCCGATCTATTTCCTCAATGATTCTTTGTTTGTTTCCGCTGTATCATCGTCATTTGAAGCGTACACTGTCATCACTGTCCAGTTTTCTTCCCCCTCATCTATATCTACCGTCATAATTCTTTCACTAATGAATTTCCATCCCTTAAGGTTTCCTTCATTATCTTTGTGTAACATCAATGCTATGCCTTCTTTTGTCCTTTCAGTTTTAGACACCCCACTGTATATCACTAAATAATGGTCATCCATTATTTCAACTCCATTTCCTTTTTTCTTTGTTTCTGATAGGGCCAGGTATTTCACATTTGTCTTTTTTATTCCCTTTACCAATTCATATTCCTTTCCATTTAGACCTCTTATGTTCCATGTTCCAATAATCGTTTTCCCATGTCCTCGCCAATTCGGTATCTTTTTTGTCGGTCCGGTTTGCTCTTTAATTGTACTTTTAATCATTTAAATTTCGAGTGTGCTGGGGATTGACCAACAGCACTTTATCGTGGTAGAGGGGCTGCCTCCTATCTGCTTCATGCAGCAGATAGCTTAAATTATCATCTCTTTCTTGTCATCAGTGGGAGCCACTTGTCTCTCCACTGTCCCCCAAATCGTGTCCGCTCACCGACCCAGTTTCCCGCTGGGATTGGTTACCCAACCATTCACTGGTTTGCTCGGTTTAACAGGGGCAGTTTTGGGATGAGAGAGGCTAAGAGAACTCTCTTCCTGAGCTCTTGTATTTTCTTCTCATCCCCATTATAGCCAGAATCTCCTGATAATAGTAGAGATTCCCCTAGGTTTTCTCCTGGGCCCTTGAGATCATATACCTGGCATTTATTTTGTTCAATATACCCATCCCAGATTTCAATTGTCTATTCAATTTTAGAGTTTACTAAATTAAAATGTACTTTTTTAAAAATATGTGTTTACTACAGATGATCTAAGCATGTAAAGTACCTTGGAAAATTCATCAATTTATTTTCAGATAGTCAAAATGATTTTCCATATTTATTTGAAGTCACGTAATCCTAGGTATTTAATATTTTGGAATTATTCTCTTTTTGAGCAAGTACAGTTTATAGTCTAATTACTATATAAATAATGATACTTAAGTGGCAATAACAGGGATGGGTTTTGGGGTAAATTAAAAATAATGAATTCACATTTTGAACTCATTATCATATAACGTTTTTAGTAAAACACCACCACATTTGTGTACTTACATCTTCCTGTACTTCCAACTGTAAGAGTTCAAACTCTTCACAAGAGCTATCTTCGTGTATATAAATAAATAACTTAACAAAACTCTGCCTTGCGGAATTCAATGCCTGATTATGGATTTCTCCAGCTGTCTTCCATTTATTCTTATCATGTGACTTGTATATTTTAGATACGAGTCAAACCATTGACTCCACTAACCCCTGCATTGTTCATTATTGACTTGAATGAAGCAATAGCGACATTATGTAATGCTTTCATGACATGAACAAAAAATTCCTGAACTATGTTTTCTTTGCAAATACCATCATCAACTTGTGTTGTGAAGTTTAATAATGGATCACTCGAACTTAGATTATTTCCCACCTGAGCTGTTTTTTTTCATTTATTATGATTTAAGAAATTTACCAAATAGTATTTTTTTTAAATCTCTAATTTTTGAAAATATTGATTATTATGCTATTGGAACTAGTTAGGTTTGTCTTGTTACTTTTCTTAGGTAATGGTTTTAGAACAATTTTTGTAACACCTCCAGAAACTTCTTCTCAAACTAAGATTAATTAAATAAGCGAGCATTTTTTTACCATTTAATATAGTTCTAATTATGACAGACGTAATTTCCTCAGAACCAGGAGCTTGCTTCTTTCTAGCTGATCAGTTATTTTTCTAAATTCATTTACACGCATAAAAGGAAGAAAGAGCCACAGTTGGACCTATACTTTCAAAAAACATTTTTCTTTTCAATCATATGTGTGTTTAGAATTCTTATTACTATTTTTAAATTGTTTTCTAATAACAATTTTTTTATAAAATTAGGTTTAGCACTTCTTGTAACATTAACTAAATTATTTTTAATTTCTCTGTAAAACAATTGTAATTGAATATTGTCAGGCTGTTTAATAGCTGTTTTCTTCATTTTTCTTTCATGTAAATTTAGGGAAAGGTCATACAACCAAAAGTTTTATTTTTGTATTTCTACTCACAGCATTTTTCGATTCTAATATAAATTTTTATATGGCTTCTGCAAGAATTTCACCCGGTTGGATTTTCGGCTGAATAAATGAACAACGGTTTATTATTCCGTCGTTACGGTTAAAAACTACCTCATGCACCAGTGCTTCTACACTGTAAAAGAATTTATTGATTTTAATAAAAGTTAAATCCGTCTTGTACTTTATCACGCCTTTGCTCTAGTACTTTTTAAATAACTTATAACAATTTCAAAAACTATTTTCTTGCATGAACATATTAATTTAGTTTTATGTGTACTCAACTTTGGCACGGTTGTGTACATTAATTTTGTAGCCCCATCCTGGCCCGGGTTTTTCTCCGTTTTTCCTTCGGGTAGAGGCGGATTTCTTATACAGGTTCTCTAGGCTTCTCTAGGGGCATGTTTATTGTAATAATAAATCGTGAATTTAGATTTATTTCAATTCTTTTGATTTTTAAACACTATACTCAGAATAATCTATAGTTCGATAATAATTTGTACATGTAAATTTTTTGCGTTAAATTATAAACATATTGACATTTTATCAGTATTATAACTCGCAGCTAACTTTTTATCTAGGAATTTTTGCTGAAATTTTTGAATCCGCCTCTGCCTTGGGGCCCCTGGTCGGAATTAATGGGATGGTCCCTTGTTTACTTCCGGAGAGTAAAATTAGTTTGCTGTCCTCCACATGGTCATACGCAGTTTGTACTGCTTCTTTGACAATAAATTTATTATTTTCCTGCGTAAAAAGTACTTTACTGCAATAATAAAATAACAAATATGTAGTAATGATAAAATTCATATTAATTAATTCATTTAGTAAAAACTGAGAAGAGAATAATGATTAAACAATTTAAGAATAAATGAAAAGGAGGTTTGATTCGGAGTCGAGTGAAATCTGATGTGGTATTAGGTAAAGTCCAATTCGGAATTTTTCCGATTAGAAATTTTGCCTGATTCGGTTTCCTTATTCGAAACCTGACGGGGGTTTTATAACAGGAAACCGTACGAATGTGGCCGACCTTTTTTTTTTACATTTTAACAAGAGAATTCCGGCTCCCATATTATTTTCTGTTTGTGATTGGTCCTTTTATTTAAAGAGAATATGACGAAAATTTCGTGTACAGGGGTCGTAATGGAGCAATCATATGCTTCGCCTGTCCTTGCTTTAGTAATTCAGTCACATAGACAAATAGCGCCACAATCCTTGCAAAGCCGACGACCAAGATAACGGAAGTGACAGCCGCTCAATAAACTAGTCACTGTGAGAAAAGCTACATAATCGCCGCAAAGCCATGTATTACGAGCACTGGATAAATTAATGTCAGTGTGTATTACAAACCTAGGTGTTGTTGACATTGCTGGTCCAATGAAGCTACAGGTGATTGAGTCCACAGATCAAGCAGTTCCATCTCGAATTCGAAAATAATCCCCCATAATGTGTTTAGAAAAAGAAGTTAAGAAAAGTTTCAATAACTTTGTATTTTAGAGGTTCATGTCCAGGAAACGGAATGCTATACAAATACGTAAACATTAATAAAGCAGAAGTAAACTAAATTGCATTATCTATATACCACAATGTGTAGTACAATGCCATTTTTATATTCCATACATTATTGAGAAGAATTTAATTAATTTTCAATAGCTTATCTAGTTTTTAAACCATTCAACTACTTATAATAATAATAAAATATTTTGAGGTAATTGAATTTTGGTAAAGGTGAAGTTGCAGCTCGAGTAAAAATAAAGGTGAGTACTGTTCATTTAAAGAACAACGATAGGTTGTTTCAATGATGTATGGAGATACAAGTGTGAAAATGATCCTGTATATTGTGAATGTGAAACATGATTCCATAACATACCATAATTGCTTCACTTCTAGGAAATAAGAGAATAACATCTACTTACTCTCTTCGATTTTTCAAGTTAACACTTGAATCTCGGCTGTGGCTGTATACTGTTTGTAACCGTATGGGTCATTTTGACCCACTTCACATTTTCGTTGTTTTCGCTAATATTTCTAGTAGTTACTCAAAATATTAGCACTATTCCTGTGTTTTGCGTTTGTTTGGAGTTGTAAATGACTTGTTTGTATAAACGGTAAAAAATATTTAGTTAATTATACACTGGGACATAAAATTAGCGCTCTACTTATTTCATCTCACCATAACTTCTATATTTCGAAATGTATCAATGTGAAATGTTGCGTGATGATATATTTAGGGATAGTCGTATTTTCTCGTAGATTTACGTTAGTCACACGAAAAATAATATTTAAAGAGTTGCCGATTCTTCATATAAATCCGAACTGAACCTTTGCTCAACCACTGAAGGAATGTACACATAGTTTTAATTTTCGAAGAGCATGTACGATTCGAAGATTTCATATATAAATCAGTTGAGTCATAAATGAACTTATACGTAAAAATGTTTTTATACCTAGAATACAATAAATATGTATTTATATTTCGCAGTTATTAAACATAAATAGTTTCCTTGAGATTTGTGAATAATTTGAAATCGTTTGATCAACTCACTCAATTCAAAAGGGTTTATTGTATGAACGTCTGTGATGTGCGACTTCACAATTGATTATTGCAATTCGCAATTACTTTCAAAATTTTCTTTTCAAGAACTAAAATGACAAAACAATTCATTATAAAGCGTAAGGTGGGTATTTGTCGTTGGTCAGTCCCCAAATATTCGTGTAGTTTATAATGAAGTTAAAAAATCGTGGGGCCACGAGGAGGGACGTAAGCTATTTTATTGTCCTGAGGAAATAATAAGATCATTAATACAATTCGATCTAACAGTAAGTTCTCGAAAGAAACCTTAGGGCCCTTGATAGGAATTGTTGGGATGGTCCCTTGCTTGCTTCCGGAGAGTAAATTAGTTTATTGTCCTCCACGTGGTCATACGCAGTCTGTACTGTTCTTTGACAATAAATTTATTATATTATTTATTAAACTGAAGAAGAACTCGGGTAAGGATGGGGATACAGAGATATTATTATTTCTTACTTGTCCTAAACAGAACGGTTCTGTGTGTTAAACATGTGTTAATATAATATTTGTTTTTAATAAGGTATGACAAATAAGGTGTGATAAAAGTTAAAAAATTGATGAATTATTATTATTCTAAACATCAACTTGAATATGAAATTAGTCAATGTAATAGTACTTGATTATTACTCTTGCAAAAATAAATAAATTTCTTAACATTTTATAAACAATTCAGATTCTTTTAACTGAGGATTTGAAAAGATAAAAACCTGTTACATCTTTATTTCTTTTGGACAGGATTATACAGACAGAATTATAATATTAAATAGCTCCTTTTGACAGGGAGGTTTAAACAGTAGGACGGTGAATATTCTTCTTACTGGAAGTGCACTGATAATTGAGTGAGTTTCTTATAAAGAAGGGTGCCAATTCACTCGCAATAAACACCACCTTTTCAGAAATATGAAAACAAAGAAAATGTATGATATTTAATCCATTAAATAAATGCTTATGCAGATCTTGGTACTGAGATTTACTCTTTACCTCATCTATTCTCTTTTGAATTATGAAAGGCTGGATACTCTGGGTGAGTAACCCCAAAAAATGACCCTATTCAATAATTGACAATTTTTTTTCGAAAAGTTACACTAAAGGAATAATATGGACATACAGCGAGCACTTACGGGACTTATATTTCAGAATGAAACAATATGAGAGCTTGTTTTGATTGATTGTAATAGTTTAACAATAAAAGTTCTTCTACTCGTGTTGTTTTATTTTAGTTGTAATTGTTTTCCGTCTCTATATTTCCTCATTGGCGTAGCACCGAAGATCTGCTCTGAAAGCCAACTCATTTGAGGAGGCAGAGGACAACAGAATGGAGCAACTTGAGTCCGGGCCTTGAACTCACGTCTCCTCGTGCGCCTTCCCCCACATGCACATCGCAGCAGTACATCATCCCGTGCGTTGGGTTCGCGCGCCGCAGGTGTGCCACCGGGCGCATGTATCACTCACCAACGGAGAAGTGGCTTCGTAGGAATGCATTGCTTTTGTACTTCCCCACGCAGATCGTGATTCCTGTAACTTCAACAGATCACTTCTCCAGACAAAATCCTGAAGACGTGCTTCGACTTTACACGACACTATTTAGGGGAGTTTGGCAGCTATAAGTTAAATTTTGGAGACTACGGAGTTATGAGATTTACTCAAATATTTTGACAATGTAATTGACATGAGGTCTTCCCCTGTCTCAAGCATAAATTTTCTCCTATATCCTATAATATGATCTGCGGAATTGGGGCGTAAGATTGTGTTGCATTTGTGAGGTTAACTGTAACCTCATGTTATTTTTCTGCATATAAATCAGCATAAGGCGGGTTATTTAGTAATTTTGACTATCGTGATAATACACAGAGTCTTCTTAAAACATTTCAGTAATTTTAAATATTTTTAATTCGTGCAAGATATTTTTTTTTGGTGGGGGGGAGTGGTGCGCTAACCCTCGTCCATGACCTATTCGGAAATGTACTTCTCCTGCCACTTAGTAAAAGGACAGCAAAGCATCCTAACTCAGTAATATTCATAGAATGCTTTTTAGGAAATGTAAATATGAAATGTTAAATGCTGAGTGGAGTACTAAACTGAGTGATTGGTGAGTTTCGAAACGCTAATCGAAACAGAAGTATGAAACGGGTAGTAACTATTGACACTGAGAAAATACATTGCAGGTTACTCTCCTCGTCGAAGGGAACCACCTCGTAATATGCTACACTGTATAATCGATTCGTTAAGATGTTTTTGGAAAAGGGGTCTCGTTTTATCGAATTGCTTCTCTCAACTTGATCATCACTGCCGAAGTTTGAAAATACAAAACGAAGAGGGAGAAAGAAAGCGTCACTTAGAGAGAATGAACGTTGGGTAAAGAGGATGAACCAACGTGAAATGAATATAAACAGTGGCAAAATTTAAAGGTCCACAACCTAATACTCTCTTCAGGCAGAGTGGATTTAATCACATGCTTAAAAGGTTTTTACTTTACATCATAGTATATATGATTTAATATTGTTGAATTTTACAACATAACCTTTAGTTTGTATAAATCCATTTTCAATTCATCTCTCAAAAATATGAACATATAAACATTAAGTTGTCACCTAATGGAAATCATAATGAAGGTTCAACTCAACCTCCTTAGTCAACGTAGGTAGTACATACAAACAGTCCTACATTCAGTACAGTAGACCCTATAATTGCCGATAATGCCCTATCGCTGACCACATAATCGCGTCTAAATACCTAGTCCATAAAAGTCAGATTTCCGTTTCTTTTTCCGCGGTTTCAGTGTTATATTCAAACCAGTATTTTTTTTCAGAAACGCTGTATATCTTTATAATCAAATCAAAATATAAATTTTATTTTCCAATTTGTTTATATGCTTTTACGCGATACCGACATTAATTCTAGATCATTACATTTTGAAAACTTGTGTATTACATATTCTAGTTCGTGTTCAATTTTTGTTTCTTCACCAAATTCAATTCAGTCCTCTCTTTTGGATGATTCAAGTTCAACAACAAAAAAACCCATGATGTTGACGCCCCTGCGAAGGTTGTGTATACGAGTGAGTTTACCTCATGTTGCGTCTATAGCTGAAGGACGGATTAACGTTTAACTGAATTAGCTGTTGAACGAGAAGAACCTTATTATGACAGCCCCCAACGTTCATTAGCATTTACTCCCGTGATAGTAACAAGTTCTGTGAACATCTACGAACCACTAAAGTTAAGATATACAAACAGGAAGACGACGAAGTTCTCGCAAGGAAAAGAAACAAATATTTTCTCATATTCTTCTTGAAAACATTAATATTCTTTTTGGAATTGCTTCAACATCATTTCTGGAATATTTGTTTCAAGGTTATTTTGTTTTCATTATCCCCATAACCGTAATGAGCTTGTACAAAGCAAATTACCCAAATAACCATAAAGTTAATTGATCAATATTTTTATGTTTTTGAATTAACTACGTATGATTAGGTTAAACACAAGAAAATAAATTATTTACTAACTCATAAGAGTAAAAATACTCTAAACCTCAGCAGTTATAATTGCAGAGATTGAGATTTAAGTGACACTAGATTTATGAACAACAATTAACAATGATTCATTATATTCAAATACAATTTCCGTAATCATTTTTTGGTTTAATCTAAATCTGTGTAAGAATGAATGAGTTAATGAATAAATTACACGAGTAACGGGTTTTATTTCTGAATGTCTTAAATAATACCTCAGGAAGAAATATTTGAAAACAAATGAAGCATTAAGATGATTCCCAATTCAATCGAAAAAAATCCAAGATATACAACAAAATACAAAACTACAAAAATATGATAGTAATGAAAGTAACTATTTTCTAGTTTAACTCAAATTCTCTCTACTCTAGATGAAATAACTTACCAAATTGAAATAGTTTATTTAACATCTTCAATCCTTACGTGTTCCACAGCAAAAATTTAGGTAAACGTACTCTGCACCATAAACCAAAAAATATGGAAACACAAATTGGTAAAGATTCATAACAAAGAGATATAAATAAAGTCTCAATGGGAAAAATCAATTAAACATGTTTACAAACTTCAAATATCATTGAAATAAAATGTAATGTGTTAAGAAAAATTAATTAAACTTCTTTAAACGTAGGAGGGAATAAATGTTTCGTAATATAATATAGCAAAAGGAAACAGAAATCAAAAGTAATTTCACTGTTTTAATCTTTTGTCCCTTGTATCGTTGATACTGAAACTGTACACATCGATTCCCTTAATCTCCTCCTCAGCAGAACTTCCTCTATTATCATGAAGCACGCCAAACGTTCGACGTATTACGAATTACCTCGCGGATGTGCAAAGCGTTTTGCGGCTCAAATTAATGGCTTGAGCAAACGGAGTATTCACGAGATCGGCGGATAAGTTATGATTGTGCCTGGGAACACGACAACAGGCTTCGCTCAGACTACACTCCCTCCTCACTCACGAAAACAATCTTATTTGAAACCTTGGTCTACGACAAGAGCTGAATGGATGGAAAAGGCACGAATTCACCCCACCTCCCAAAACATTTTTCCTTTATGGGGAATCGACCCAAGGATAAAGTCGAAAAAATTGTGAGAAAGTAGGGCGGTTTCATCGTGTAAAATGGGATGAACTTGAATATCAATGCATCCGCAAATTAATGAAATTGTTTCGTAATTTCTTTAGTCATCCCAGAGAAGCACGGTTACCCACATTTTTACTTATCATCTACCGAACTGAAAGAAAATTCTTGCAAAGGCTGTTTTTCTTTCACGTACCTTCAATTTATGTGTGTACTATCTCGAAAAACGGTTTAATGATACATGTATGATTATAAATAATTGTAAAAATCTTGAGGCTCATCAAAAAGAAATAGTATTTTCAGGGGTAATAAGGACCGCATCTAATTATATTGATACAGTAAACTTACCAGAAGTAAAGTTATGTCACGCTATTTCCAATTTTGCCGAAGAAATCTTTCACGAATCAGAGTCAACAAAATCTGTTCCACGCTTATTCAACATCTACTGTCATCAGAAAAAATATTCAGCTCAACTTTTTTAATTCCTCCCTTTCTACTAGTCAGTATCTGTAAACAAAAATATTCAGATAAAATAAAATTTGATGAGAAATACAGCAGTAATGTCACAAAAGAAGATATAGTTAACTCTCAAAGACAGAACTTTAAGGAAAAACACTAAAATACATCATAAACGTAGTCACAGCGGACAATTTTGAAATGAAATAAATGAGGACAGAAATCTTTCTGCTTCAACATAAAAATAACTACCAATAATATCAAAAGGTTTCATAACGCCGATTCTACAGCAAAAATTTGGGACGGAATTCGAAAAAAAAATTGCAGCGGAGAGCATTCGTTACGTAATTCCTGTATTAATCCATTATTCTTGCTACACTTTTCGAATTACTATAAATGATATAAGAAGAGGTTTGAAGGTATTTTTGCTACCTAATGACAAAGAAGGTAAGCATTCACAGTTAATAATTTCAAACCGATCTGATTAACGTCTAATTAGATTCGTCGGGTCGGAAGATCATTGAATACTTGCATCGAATAAATTGATTTCGCTTTACATGGCAGTATGATTATAGACCGGAAAATTGTGCGTCAGTTAGTCGAAGCTTGTCAAGGTTTATCGAAGTCTTTATAAAAAAGGAGAATCGTAATAACAAGTAACAATCTTTGCCACATTCAGTACCTGATTTTTTTTTTTTTTTGCATTGCTGAGTCAAAACAGACGTTTAGATTTTTTGTGTATTCCGAGGCCATTCTCAATTAGAATTGATTAAAATGAAGGCGAGGTAACATTCGGTGTGTTGAAGGGACGCATTTTGAGACCACATCTTTCCCTCACGGTCGTAAAAGAGTTCAATAAACCATCGTCCTATCAGATTTTGTAATTCGAGAGACAAATCACAAATAAATTCAATGTATTCAGCGTCGAATTGCTTAACTGAAAATTATGAAAATCTCTTCAATTTAAAAAGGGCTTTATTTTAACAAAAGTAGTATATACAATATGTATGGCGGGGCTTAATACCCGTGCGCCTTACAGAGGCCCTAAAATGTACCATGGGTTGTGCATACTATACCCTAGTATTCACTCTCAATGAACTGAAACAGTAACTAAAAATAGAGGTATTAAAATATTTCGATTATTTGGAAGGTAAATGATATCAGTAGCCGAAAAAGAAATTAATAAGTTATAATATGCATTTTTTTACTCTCGCAGCTATTTTTTTAATATTAATTTTTAATCTCAGCTATTGTTTTATTACTTAAGTGACTGTTTCGTTCATTGAGCACCGTTGGGAACCACGGAAAACCAAAGGTTAGGGCAAGCGCGCTAAGCATAAAAAGAATCTGGTAGGTAACTGCAAACCTGTAACAGAACAAAAAAAATTCGGCGGCAGAATCAAATAAATTCATAGAAAGAATACATATTTATCTGCAGGGTAAATAACATATGCATACATACCAACATACCCAAATAAATCTTGTTTACATATTTACCTATGTATCCGCACACGTACACATTTTTAAATAAATGAAAACAGACTAAAATAGAATACTAATATCACTTATAATAAATAATAACAATAATAATTTACACATATTTAAATTAAGTGTGTTCATTCTGGTCAATCTCATTCATCAGTTCCACCTCACTCTTTTTTCGAACCATACTCAGGAACTTGCCAAGGAGTAAAGTAACGGAGATTCTATTATCTCGCATTATTTCAAAAGCTAGAGTGTAATTTCTTGGTTTACGATTGTATCCCCCCCCCTCAAGAAGCCACTTTTTTCGACCTATTTCAGTGTTAACGCAATTTAGCAGAATGTGGACCCAGTCTTCTTGTTCCGTACATATAGGGCATTGCAAATCTCGATCCCCCATCAATTTCCTTAATTTCCATCCCCCAAGTCGAAACCAAGCGTAACCTGATCTTGCTACCTTGTTTAATTTGTCTATGTACGGTTTTCACCCCCAGTCTCCTGCCACAATATTCTGCACGATTAGTGACATCTTTTCCTGTCTCTCAGCCGTTATGTTTTGTTTCTCTGTCTTCAAGTCTCTGAATAATTAATTCATAATCAGATCTCGCCGGAGCTGTCTGCCACAAGAGTCCTAGACCGGTAGTTTCGATCATAGTTCTCATTTTTTGAACCCACCCATCGTTACACGTTAATTCGTAGCAATCGTATACATTGTTGTTCCTTTCCCCATTTCTTATTGAAACCCAATATTTAATGGCCCTCATCTTAATTTTTACTTCTAACGGTAAAACTCCGAATTCCCAAAGAGTACCACAGTTAACTGTACTCGGAGGTACACCAAGAGTATTTTTCAAGAATTTATTTTGAAGCGAATTAAGTTATGCGCAATCCCCAACACCCCATATTTCAGCTCCATACGCTACTGCAGGTACGAATAGTGACATGTACATTGTTACTACAATCCTAGGATCGATGTCAGGGATGGTACCAGTACCTCATTTAGAACATACATGCCTTTTTGTTTTGATTTTTGTATATGTCTTGACCAGGTTACGTTCATGCTTACTTTGACACCTAGATAAGTGTAATCTTTAACTTTCTCGAGAGGTTGACGTTTGTAATTCCAAATTTCATTTTTACTAAACATCCATCCGTTTTTTAATACTATGACTTTGGTTTTATATATGTTTATATATAGAGACATTTTATCACAGAACAGCTCCAATGTATCTAAACCTATCTGAAGTCCCGACGGCGTGTGGAGAATAGAACAAGATCGTCCGCAAATAGCATTTTTCGTCCGCAGAACATTTTTCAGTGAAATGCTCACTCTCCTGTGGAGTTATTTTGGATACTCTTTTCGAATCGTTTAAAGGCATACCTCTCAAATATTGACCTGGTTCAATATTTAGAAATAATTCTTTATTTGCAAAAGTCTTCCAAGATATCAGTTCATTTAAACACACAACTACAAATCAAATTATCTTTGTATCACGTTGCAGTGATTCTAGGAGTTCACTTTTTTCTGGTGCCCGTACTCAGAGTGTGAATCCAACTTGTTTAGATGGAAAGAGAATTAACGCAAATAATGTCATTTTGATTTTTTGTAGAACCCTGATATGCTAATATCTGAAGTCGAAAATATAATGAGTTAAAGATGGAAGAGTTATAATATAAAAAGTTAAATAAATTATACTAAATATAATATTAGAAAAATATTAAATATAAAGAATTTTTAAAAAACTTTCAGTTACAATATTACGTTCGAGCTTTTCGCGCCATACCTATGAAAGAGGACTCGCTGTAATCAAAGTAATCACGGGACAAAAGCAAGAAACCTGGGTTCGAACCCCTTGAACACAATTTTCGTCTCACCCAACTTCACTAGAACCTCTAGATTATGGATGACTGCAGAGGTGCCGGACTTGCGGGATTTAACACTGAACGAGCGAGAGTTATATACATTTTTATCGTTTTTCGAATTATGTTTATTTATTATTCATATTTAAAATGAGAAACAATAGTGGATATTATTTTTTAGAAGCAACGTAGTATCACAAGTTATGGCAATTGTCAAGAGCGTGGCATGATCATTAATTAAAAAGAAACTTTTAAAATGCGGATTATTGCACATAATGAATCGTAGATTTCCCTTTACTTATCATTTTGTCAAGCGCTTATTACAAAATTATCTGCGTTAAACGTAGCTTTCAGACGAATATATTTTTAGGATTCAAGTGTAATACCGTGTGTTTGCGCAGAGTATGGTGTAAAGGGCTCTAATGACCTTGACATTGACGAGCCCTAAAGCCCACGAAAAAAAGTAAGGCGTAAATGTCAATTGATCTGACTTTTCACCTTCGTGTACGGATATGATGAATAAATGTCACAATACCTTCGACCTGATGCAAAAGACGAAAGATCGAATCCGAGATCTCCAGCTCTGATCGCAGCGACACAATCCTGTTTCTTCCTGAAATCACCACTTCCATCAATTTTAATTTGTTTCACAAATATTTCTGAGGAGTGGTTTTTAAATACAGGATTATTTTATATCATTTGATACAGCAAAGATCGAAGTTTGATTGTATTATTTTGTTGACGTTTCATTTATAACCTTCATCCTGTTTTGCAAGATTATCACAAGAAAATAATGCGTTTCGTGCCTTATAGTCTACAGCAAAAGTGCGAGAAGGAATGTGGACGTAATGGAAAACTTTACGGATAATTTATCTCCGAATAAATTTGCAAGCAGAATATTTACAGAGGCATCAATCTTCGATCTTCTTAAATCTCTGACAGTCTTCTTCTCAGTTCACCATACTGTTGCATGGATATTCGTGAACACTGCCTTATCATAGGACCCATCCATCTCTTGCCATGTGACTGGAAATGACCCCACTAAATGTTGAGACCCTTCGTTCTTAACCAAGTATAAAATTATGAGAGATTAAAATATATTAAGATGTTAAATTCTTTCTGAATAATTTACTGTCGAGAAAGAGTCATTATTGTGAATAAATGAATATCGAAATTTTTGTAACTAAGCAAAGTATACCAGCAAAATACATTGAAAAAACGGGAAAATGCAGTCAAATTGGAGTATACCCATAGAATACTACCCCAAGAATATCCACTAATAAGTTACGAGAATAAAGGAACGGTTTAATTTTTAAGATTAAAATTAATGAACCAAAAATGAAAATATTGATGATAGTGGTACTATCTTATAAGATAAGACTCGTTATGTTCGCAGGGGCCCACTGTCCGGGGAGCCTATCGCTACCGTACAGCACTTAATTTATACATAGTTTCAAATCAAACAACTTGAGTATCAGTGGTATTAGAACGACGCCAAAACTTTTCTCTCGTATATTTTGAGGTAAAATGTGAATTTTTTGTGAAGTCCATGAACTTTTCAACTATAAAATGTCGAAGATAAGAATCGATATCAAATTCAGTCAGCATTGTCCTCAGTCAACCGGGAAATGGGGTTTAATGAATGAGCAAGTCAATCGGTCAGTCACAATGGCGTAGTATGTATAGAAATTACGAAAATCAAAATTCAAAAGACGTCCTCGAATTCTTGTCATTCAAATTATTTTCACTAATAAAACGAATTGAGTCCTTCCAGAATGAAAACAAAATGACGTAATAAATCCATCTTCTTCCCTTCTATAGTTAAACCAAAATTCAACAGTTCAAATGTTAGAGATACACATAAAGTCATATGAACGTTTTGAAAAACAATATGAACAATTAAGTAAAAAAACATAAGGGAAAGTCTGTTAGATTCATAATCTTCAAATCCATTCTCTTTTTTGCGCAAAACTACAACAGGCTTGGATAAATGTTTCAAAAATAACAAAGAAAGATTAAAATGAAATCTCTCACAACACAAGTGTATCAACACCAATGACCATATGGACAAAATGAGGTATATTAATTTACTGGTAAATATTATAGCGTAGAAAGGAAAGGCTCGTCAGAAAGGTAAGAAATTGTGTATCCGAAGGAATGCTAGAAAAAAGACTGCTCAACGGAGACTGTTCATTTGCTATCAGCTGTTATTCGCGAAGTCCATTTAAATTAATCTTAACAGGATTCATTGCATTTGTAACTGAGAAAAAGTAATTTTGACGGAAATGTTCGTTTTTAGTGTCCATTACACCGAAAGGTTTTTATTATGGCGTCCATCTTTCTGTCCATCTGTGCTCACCGATTCTAGCTAAACGGAGGAGCCAATTTCATTCATGTTTCCCATTCAGCGTTACATGTTAGTTGTAATGCACGTACTCTGGAATGTTTTTATCTTCGATCTTCATATGAAGTACCCTTTGTATTGAAGTATATTTTGAAATGTTATCAAATGAGGCTCAATATTTTTCGGCACAGGAGGAGGAGAATTATATCTCTCAGCCGAATCATTACCTCATTTATTTTCTGTATATATCTCATTTATTCACTATATCAAGAGAGATCAAAACTATTTGGTAGTGCAGATGTACCAAGCCGAGGGAGACCAGCTATAGAAAACTATATCCTGTAAAATATCGGAAGGTAGCTGGCTATCTACCTCACTGTATCACCACTTCGTTTTGAGACCTAGAAATGCTTCCTAACACATAACCTTTCGCTCATAGAATCCTTGCACTTCGCGGTCGGAATGGATCATTCTTAGTGCAAATTAAATTTTAACCGCGTGAATAAAGACAAAAATAGTTTAAGTTTGAATTCGGTACAAAATTTCAAGGAAAATGATCCCAAACCACTATTTTCAAGCAATTTTCAACTTTGATACATAGACAAAATTCATGACGAACAAAGAGGTATATTCTGAATTTGAAGAATATGTTCTGCAAAAATTTGAAGAATATGTTCTGCAAAAATTTGAAGAATATGTTCTGCAAAAATTTGAAGAATATGTTCTGCAAAAATTTGAAGAATATGTCGTGTGAGATAGGCGATCTTGCTAAGTAGTAGATAATTCCACGTCTCTCTGGTCAAAGCGTAGGCGGCAAAAATGGAGCAACCGAACATTACGCTCTAATCCAATTTATGGAACAAGAAACAAAGTCGAACAAAGACACAGAGGAAATATAAAGAAAAACGTACACAGAAAGAAAATTGACAGCAGATGAAAAGACAAAAGAATACATTATGAAATATGCGGAATGGAAGGATCAAAAGTCGTAAAGACAATGACACTGTGACAAAAAAAGCCAGAAATACCCAATGATTTGTCGGTCGAGTAACTGGGTTTCAGTTACGAAGAAAATTTAAAAAAATCCTTTATGTGTAGAAGATTAATCTGCCGTTGTAGACATCAATGTAGAATATATGAAAGTGATTGCTTTTTTTCTTTGTAAAGTTAGTACACAAAACATACTGTATTGATAAGGGTCTTAAAACAGTGTGAGAAAGCATGTGCATTGTTTAGCATAATGGTTTTCATATGGAGTTAGGGTAAATAAGAGAGATAAAGTTGCACTAGTTGACTAGCCTGCTCCTGGTGTTCGCTGCGGTCGTGAATGCGCTCTCTCTATTTTTCAGTTTAATCTTGCTAATTATTTTATTTTTTCGAGCTTTTGTGATTCAGTAGTTGTATTTAAAACCTAACTTTCATTGTAGTGTAAAATTCTTTGTTCTGTGTGAGTGTTAAGAGAAAAAACACTTAAAACATTTCCTAAGATTATCAAACCTAACGGACCGAATATAATTTCACATTGTTTTCATTCCAGTGCTTCATTCAAAATTGTGATAAAGTTTACGTAAGTAAAAATGGAATTTAACTTCTTGGTGCATTAATATTAATTATTTTGGTGCATTTAGCTTTTCTGGTGCGTATACTATTACATCATTATTAACTTATAAATAACGTACAAGTTTCGTCGCCGTAAGTAGAATTATTCCAATATTTTACTATTTGTTTTCTTTTCTTTTTTTTTTTTGAAGTTATCCATTACACTCGAACATAATATCGCATTAGTTATTGTCGAATTAATTTATCTGCAGTTGTCGTCCTAAATAATTATTTCTGCCATTTTAGTTGTCGGTTTGTTTAATTAATTAATATCTCATTTGCAATTTCCGTAGTAATAAATTTATTATTATACTAATATCTGTTAGTCTTAGTTGTCAGTTATGTACTCATTTGCTTTTGTCGTTAAGTTGCTAACCAACTCACAACAATGGACACAATCGCATTTCTCAACGCATTCAAAATTGATCTTCAGAAGGCGTACAATGACTTGGTACATTATGTCAGAATTGCCAGATGTACGATAATTTAGCTATGTGTACTATGTACGATTTGACTTTGTACGATAAGGCCAATTGTACGATAATTTCACCAAAAATGAAATGTCTTTTTCCACGACGAAAACGACAAAATGATTTCCCCCAAAAATTAATATCACATCTAACATCAACTCCGCTACATTTACGCAGAGTATATTGTAAGATGAGTATTGCATTTTAAACACTATGTTACGCAGTAAGACATCAAATTATCGATAATGTAATATCATCTAACAATGTAGGCTGCGTAAATGAGGCTCAGTTAGTTGATGTTAGATTTAATTAATTTCATACCATGGTAGGAAGTACCAAGAATCGAGGAAACTTTTTCGCGCTCTGACAGTTTAAAACAGTGGACCGGAGAAGTTTAAAGATACAGGATCGTGTCCATCACAATTTTATTATTTAACGTAACTATTTTCAGCAATTATCTAGGTTCAAATTTAGTTACACAAGTAAAAAATTATAGATGAAAGAGTATTATTATTATTTGTATGCCAACCCACTATTTTAAGAAGCGTATGTTATCTCTATTTACTCCATTCAAAGGAATGTTACACTTAGAGAAGAGTAGAGTAATAAGATACGAATGAGATAATAAGCAAAATTAAACAATTTTTATGTAGTGTTAAGAGAGTTCTTAGATTCCTCATTATGTTTTTTTTCGGATTCTTAGACTCATAAAATTATGAGATAAAATGTAACTTATCACCCCTGTTTATATTATTTTGTTTGTTATACCATTTATTGATTTTTTTTCTTCAAAATTTTCTGTATCTTCTTTCCTTACAAGTTTCATTATATTTCTTTACTATTACAGCGTAGTGAAATGAGTTTTTAAAAAAATAATTGAAATTGGCTTAATAATTTGGAACAATATTAGTGCTAAGTATACTATAGTAATATAATGGCGTCATTGTCAGGGGCTTACCTAGGCGGGATTGAACGCGCCCCGGGACTTATCCTCAAATAAGTCACCTCCAAATAAGTCACCAAAAATTGTATAAAAAATTCAATTTGAAGTTTATATATACTCAAAATATTTATATAATAGTAAAACAATAAAATACATTTTAGTAAAACTTATGAACTACAACTCGAATTTTTAGTGGTGTTGAACTAAGCAGTGTATTTAAAATAAATATCAGTGTCAGTGCTGAAACCATAAGATCTATGTTGCTCAAAGAAAAGTTTTCGGTTGTGCGAAAAGCAGACCAATGCTGACCTGTTATTCAACTGTGTTCATTCACAGTTATTCATAACACAGTGCATAAACGGAAAATTAATAATTTTTCGAAGCGCGATAAAAACCAAATAGGGCATTGGTAAATAAAACTTAAATAACTATATAATACGTAAAAAAAAAGATGTACGATAATTTCCATCAAAATACGATAATTTTGGAAGGTTTGTACGATAATGCTGATTTGAAGACCTGACAACTCTACATTATATTGACACGCGGATCAGTACGCTGGAAGAGGTCAATAAGAACACGATCGGCGGTTGGACTACAGTAAGGAATGCTCGCCGTCCGTCCAACTGCTATCACACGATTCGACCAAATACACATACACCCCAACTCTTCACTCAAAATAGGTTTAGAGTGTTAGATGACATGTCCCTGTTTCCTTCCTTACCTACTCGTTTCATCCCGTCCCGTACCCAAACATGTTCACAAACCACGCACTGGTAAGTACAACCGCCCAAAACCACGTAAAGTAGTCCTACCCAAAGATGAAGCCAACACTTCCACGCAGAAATCAAACGTGCTGTTTGCTGATTCGCACGGTCGTCACATGTCCTCCATTTTGCATGGATTGCATCCCAACCAGTTCTCAGTTTCCGGCGTGTTCAAGACAAACGCTCGTTTGACTGAAATTATTTGAGAACTGAAGACCTACACTAAGTCACTCACAGGTCATTTCAACGCTTCTGAACATTTACAAAAACTAAAAACCGCCTCTCACCACACAAACATAGTACTGTCTAGCCTGCCTCCACGCTTCAACGTTCCACAAATAAACTACGAAATTAACTAGTAAACATCTCCTGGAAAACACAAATATCACATTTTTTAATTTGCAACCACATCTGAATGCCAAGGACTTTACACAACACGGTTTACACCTGAGACCGTCTGTGAAACATTTTGGTTCTCTCCTAGCTTCACATCTGACCCATTCGTACCTCTTCCACCTCCCTCGGCTCCTACCACATCACCTCTCCCCCTTCCACCTCCCTCTGAACCTACCTCATCATCACCCTCTACCCATTTCTTCCCCTGTTCCTGATCTTTCGCCTCCTTCCTCATCTCACTCATTCTCATCTATTCCTACATCCACATCTCCTTCCACCCCCATACACAGATACAACTTGCGCTAAAGAGTAGATGTGGTACTCGAAGGTGACAATCGCATTCGCGAGCAGCGTGCGGGCTTGATCCGGGACTAGAAGATGTACCAAATTCATATTCCCCTCCATAATCTAACTTCTATTCCATTTCTCGAGAATCACAAACTCCTTGCGAAAATAAAATAATTATATTTCATCATAATGTCCAATCCCTTTCTAACAAATTTAAATTCTGGTACACGAAAAATCATTCGATTTGCTATGTCTCACAAAACATTTGCTTTCAACTAACAACATCCATAGCATTACAGCCCGATGTGGGCCTGTGCTGCCTTCACGATGTGTCCCCATTCATCTCTTCTCTCTGTTTTCTCCCACCATCCAGTCACCTTCATCTTCTTCAGGTCATCCACAACTTCTTGGAGCTACTTCTTTCGAGGTCCGCCACGTTTTTCCACTCCATGGATTTTACTTTTTAGGATGCTTTTAGGCATTCTTTCCATTCCCATTCTCTGCAGGTGCCCCAGCCAAGAGATTCTACGCGATTTTATAAATCTAACTATATCTTCTCCTTTTAGGATCTTGTTTATTTCATCATTATACCTTATTCTCCATCTTTCTCCTTTAACTGCTCCATAAATTCTTCTTATAATTTTTCTTTCGAATTTACGAAGTCTCTCAGCATCGCTGCTGGTTATTACCCATGTCTCTGCTCCTACTGGTCTAATAAGAGTCTTATATAACTTGACTTTTGTTGTTCTAGTCAGCAGAGCAGACTTAATGAGTCGAATGTTGGCATAGTAAGCTTTGTTTCCTCGCGGTATTCGTTCGTTTATCTCATCCGAAATACAATTTTTATTATTAATTTTTACTCCAAGGTATGTGAAATCGCTGACTCCCTCGAAATCATATCCATTTATTCTCATTTTCTGCTCCCTTCTAGTTTCTGTGGCTGACATTTTCAAATCATTTGTCTTCTCTTCGTTAATTTTAAGTCCTATGATTTTACCTTCCATTTCAAGTTTTCTAAACATTCCTTCCAATGCATCCTGGTTTCTTGATATCAGCGCTATGTAATCGGCGTATGCAAGAATTTGTTTAGATTTGTAAATGATATTACCCCTAATATTCAGTTCTTTAACTACACTATGGAGAGCAATGTTAAAAAGAGTAGCAGATAGACAGTCACCTTGTTTAACACCTGATGTTATACTAATTGCGTCACTTATTTTCCCTTCAACACATACCTTACAATACGAGCCAAACATAGTGGTTTGTATTAGTTTGATCAGATTATTTGGCATTTCTTCTTTCATTAGTACACTAAAAAGTTGATCCCATTGTCATAAGTTATTTAAAAAGTACTACAGGAATGGAGTGATAAAGTACAACACGGATTTAATTTTTATTAAAATCAATAAATTATTTTACATTGTAGAAGCACTGGTGAAGGAGGTAGTTTTTAACCGCGGATTTGAAGAGATTCAATTTCATAATATCTTTTGTATTCTTGGGCAGGGAATTATATAGAACGATTCCCGAATGATATGGTCCTTTTTGACAAAGAGTAGTTGACACTCTAGGGCGATGAATATTATTGCTATTGCGAGTATTGTGTTCGTGAACGAGACTTTCGTATGAAGCAAGGGTGGCACTTCAGTAACACGACCGTTTCATAAATTTAAATGCAGGGAAGTGTTAAGATATTTAATTCCTTGAATAAAGGTTTACAAGAGTTTCGGGGGTGAGATTTACAAATTATTCGAACTATCCTCTTCTGAATTCTGAAAGTTTGAATACTCTAAACGGAATTACCCCATAAGGTAATGCCGTAACGTAAATGGGAGTAAACGTTTGCAAAATATACGCAACTGGAAATACGTGGACTAACTGCGTTAACTAATATTGGGAATGCGTAACACAATTTGCTTAATTGGGAATAACGATTGTCAACGTGACAATTCCATTTGAGGTTGTCTTGAATATGGAGACCTAAGAATTTTGTATCGTAACAGTTTTTATTTGTGTTCCGTTTAAAGAAAGAGAAACCTGTAGTAAAGATTTTGTGATACTATTGTGAAATGACATAGACACTGTTTTGTCAGTGTTTACAATGAGACGATTTACATGGAACCAAGTCGAAAGGTTAGACAAAACNCGAAAGTTTAGACAAAACTTTTTGAGCGTTGGTGTGTTTACATAACAAATTAGTGTCATCAGCAAAAAGAACCATTTTGCAATCTGATGTGGATGATGACATGTCGTTCACATACAACAAAAAGAGTATAGGGCCGAGAATTGATCCTTGGGGTTCTCCGCAAGTAATTGGCTTTGTTTCTGAAAGACAACGCTGAAGTTTTTTATTTTTAGTATAGGATATTTCGACCTGTTGATGTCTATCTTTTAAATAAGAAGTTATCCATTGATGTGGAAGTCCACGAATGCCTAAAGAATGCAATTTGGAAAGGAGAATTTCGTGATCGATGACATCGAATGCTTTGGATAAGTCAAGAAAAACACCCTGAGGATTTTCTCCACAGTCATGAGATGTGGTCATATCGTTTAAGAAAAAATATGTCGCTTGTAGTGGAAAAGGATTTCCTAAAACCATGTTGATCGTCATCGTTTAGTAGGGAAATATTATTTTCTGATAAAAAATCTAGAAGACGCTTATAGAACAATTTTTCTAGGATTTTTGAGAAAGTGGGTAGTAGAGATATTGGTCGGTAATTTCCAATATTAAGTTTGTTTCCTTTCTTGTGTAAAGGTTTCACTTTAGCTCTTAAATATGTTAGGAAACACCCCTTCTGATAAAGAACTATTAAATATATTTATGTGTGGATTTAATATAGCGTGGGACGAAAATATAACAATAAACTCGGGTATATCATCAATGCCTGTTGAAAATTTATTTTTTAATGTGCTGATGATTCTCATGATTTCATAGGCGTTAGTTACGGAAGTGAACATAGAATTGGGACAGTTGAGTGGAAGTATTTGGGGGACATTGGTTTTGCGATATTGAATTAGTTATTTTACCTACTTCTGAGGAATAAGAATTAAACAAATTTGCGATATCAAGTGGATTTGATGCGATTTTGCCATCATTTAGTAGGGAAATGTTTTCTTCGCGATTTTCAGATGACGTGTAATTTTTAACAATATTCCACATGGTTTTGGTCCGGTAGTTTGATTTTAGTATCTGCCTGTCATTTTCCGTAGCTGTAGCTGCATGGACTACTTTTCGGAGAATAGTCTTATATTTACGAGAATAATCATGGAATACTGTTGGTTGGTTATAGAGTTTTGAAAGATTATATAAACGGCGTTTGTTGTTTGAAGAAATTCTTATCCCTTGGGTGATCCATCTATTGTGTTTCTTTGTGTTAATTATCTTGCGTTTTATGGGAAAGTTAGAGTTGTAATGTTTTAGGAATGTTGAAATAAATACATTGAATTTATCGTCGGTGTTTTGGTAGGCTTTCCAAGTTTCCTCGCGCAAATAATTTTTATATATGGATAAATGTTTTGTCGTTAATCTGTTTAGGAAACTTGTATATGAATTTACATGGTTTTAGTTTATCTTCAACAGTCAATACTTGACAATGTTACTAGGTCTTCAAATGACTTTATCTTACTAGCGTTCCTAAATTATGGTATTTTGGTGGATATGATCGTACATCCTGTTTTCACATACAACAACATTACTTAAGTTTTACATAGCAACGTTTTAATAAACCTTATTTAGTATTTACATGGTTGGTTTCTAGAAATGATTAGTTTTCTGTTTATACACTGTTTTGAATAACAGATCAACACTGGTCTGCTTTTCATACAGCCGAAAACTTTTCTTTGAGCAACATAGTTTCTAAAACACAAATGCACGTAATGGTTTCAGTACTGACACTGATTACTGATTTTAAATACGCTGTGTTCAAAACCGCTATAAAATTTGAATTGTAGTTGTTTATCATACTCAAATGCATATTATTTATTTTACTATTATAGAAGTATTTAGAGTATATTAAACTTCAAATTGAGTGTTTATACAATTTTTGGTGATCTTATTGGAGGTTCCTTATAGGATGAGACCCATGGCGCGTTCAATCTCACCCAGATACGTCTCCGACAGTGACGCCATTATCTTACTACTCAACATTTGTATTGTTCTAAAATACTTTGAAACCAATTTCAATTATGTTTTCATTTTAAAAAGTAAACTGCAAATTTAACATTGTAGTTTTTTAAACTCTAAGACAATAGGATCCAATATGAAATGTACTATAAGTTGTGTCTTGAGAAATCTGTTAGTTGGGAAGGCATTTCCGCAATTGTAAGCATCTACTGCTACACTTATTTGGTGTGTACTCTTGGCACCTTGTAATTCGAACACAATTGCCAATCTTCAAATAAAAGAGTAATTCACAATTTAATGGAGTTAAAAAGAAATTCCTGTAAACATGAACTGTTACCTGCCTTTCCTTTGCAGGAAAAAGCATGTTTAATGGTTTTGAACTTTGAGCTTTGTTTTGATGTTCAAATCATTCAGAATGATGTGAAAAAGCAACACAACATGATTTGTTGAGGCGGTTGTGAAGTTTTCTCATTAAAAAATATATGAATATATTTAAAAAATAAGTCGCTTTATTTATTTATTTCATAATCAGTATGTGACAAGTCACTTAATGTCTTACTCCTGAGGTTCCCAAAGTGATAGCAGAGATATCAGGAGCGCCGCGAAGCGGCCTCCAATCTAATATATGACCAGAAGCGTGAGGATAGTCGAAACTATGCTTGCGCTCGCAGAGGATTTCTAGAAAAACCGTCGGTGGACAATTTGTTGGTTTTTACATATGTAAATATGGGTTATTGGGTTTGTTCAGCTATTAACGGTGAAAATAAGAGAGAAAATAGATTATTAGTAAAATTCGAAATGTTACTAATAATCCAACCCATGTGTTCAAAATCAAACAGCGTGAAAAAGGGACTGTTGCTGTAAGAAGATTAAAATTCGTAGAAAGCAGACGTAACTTCTCACTTCAATACACAACTTTGGAGTTGCTAGATCATTTCATATTGGCTAAATTCGTATCATTTACTATTAATCAATCCGACAACAACAATTGACAATAATATCAAATTATAATACGTTTATGTATTGTAAGATTTGATTAATTTACAATAAATAATCACATTTAATTGATTATTTTCGGTTCAAATATTTTAAGCGAACAGCTACCGCGACCAGGAGCGGTGACGACAAAGGGAGAGAGAGTTTTCGACCGTTGGGAAGAGTTCATTCACTCCAGCAACAAATGCGTGTAAAAGCCGTTGAAATGTATTGGTCTAGTGAAAATAAAACGCAGTTCTTAGGAAGAAGAGCAACAGAAATTCGCACATCTTTAAAAGAGAAAAGAGGCCGCGTCAGCGCAAGTTGGGGCTTGCTATGACCCAGGGTACGAAAAGGTTTACGACTTTAAAGCAATACAAAAGAAGCGTGGGAGACTGAGAGGGTGCGCAGCGACCAGTACTTGGGGACTGGATACCAGATGTTCCAGGGTGGAAATTTTAAAGGGCGGACGACGTAAACAAACATTAAGTCTTTGAGGTTAAATGCCGCCTCGTGAAAATCGCTTCAAAGTTGCGAGAAGCTCGTGGAGAACCAGAAACCTCAAAAAATGCAGCTCATGGGTTGGCCCAGCGCGTACGGAGCCGAGTCGAATCTAACCACTGACAAATAAAATCACGAATGGGGATTTCGATTTCATTGGAAAAATCAGTCATGTGACTGTTCAAAATTTTAGATCGTGGGCGGAGATGGTAAGGCGACGTGTGTGTGTGTGCGTGTGTGTGTGCGTATAGAGAGGGGGGGTGCCTTGAGAAAATTCTAATTCTCTTAAGGGTGCTAGAACGTGGATAAGTTTGCGAATCCCTGCCCTACTCTCGGAATGGCCTGTACAAACAAGAGTTGTTATTAGACAATTCTTATGGTATACTACACACATCCTTTACTATGAGCAGAACAAGAAAAAGGTGGCTTATGTCAGTGGCATTATTTAACTCTTGCTTTCTTATTTTTAAAAGAGTTCTTGTGACTCACATTCTTCAGTAGATGAACGATTGATTTCTTTCTTCGGTAAAAGTTCCAACCTTTGAAAGGTATACAGGAAATGGACACACATAAAGAAGTCCTAACTATGACTAACCTCATCCTAGTACTCACAATAGAAAAATAAAAATTATGTTATAGAGCATAAAGTAAACATTAAGAGAGCAATACAGTAGAATTAGGAACACGATTCAAGAAAGAAAAAAACATTGCAATGTAAAAATAAAAGAAAATTTTCTCATCAACATGAAATATTTTTTCTTAAAACTGATATCCTGATTACAGACGTTTTTCATCCTCTATCAGTACATGACTGTTAATAAAAATCATAGCAATCATATCATAGTCAAGACATAGCAGATGTGGTTCCGAATAGGAAAGAGGATTTATTTAGCTTCCCGCAGTATGTTTGGTGATTCAAATGTCTATTCATTTACTGAACTATAGATGAATAACAAAAAATTGTGTATACACTATTTATTTCTTCATGTATTATTGGAATATAATAAATAAAATCCAAAATTTCTTATTCACATTTCTATTGTTTATCACTTAAAAATGACCTCTAGGTATGGTGTTCTGATGATTGTTTGTTTGTGAGAGTGTTATTCAATCAATTTCACATTATATACATTTTGCTAATATTTGCTTAAAGTCTCTCTCTTTTTCTTTCTTTTCTCTTGTTTTTCTGAAGGAAGGCAATCCATGGTCATTTGACACATACAGATTTATTTACAAGTATTATAAATTCAATTATATTTTGTACATTTATTTTTTTGATCAGTTAAGCTTATGAAATGGTATGGTTAAGCGTAAATGAAATTTTAAACAAAAAGCCTTCAATATAACTTGACATAGTTCAATTTAAAATATATTTCTTGAACCGTATAGGAATTGCTTTTATTAGAACAAATCAAGTTTTATCAATACGATGATCATAGAGAAATTTAAGTTTTTTAAATAATAAATAATATCATGATGGATTAATATTTGTAATTTCAAGTCTTCTTTTAAGCAAACATTAAAACCAATACAATTTGTTGCAGCTAGTAGTTTTTATTTCCTTGAAAGTGATATTCTTTTAAAAATTCATCCTTGAAAATCCCACAACTCAAAAATTGTGTAGCCCTTTATCCATCACTTAAATGCACCAGTTCTTGTGTTTAAATGATATGAGTCAACTGCTTTTTTGACAATACATTTTTATTTATTTATATATACTTTTAGGATATAGTCTGGCAGTAACCATTGAGATAGGACTGGGTATCAAGAGAAGCATCTGTTTATAAGTGTTGTCCATGGAAGTAATTAGAACAAGGGTAATTATAATAATTACTTATCCTGACAAAATTAAACAATAGTGATAATAAAAGTATTTAAACATTTGCTCTCTTAAAAAGGGTGTTACAAAGATTGTAATTTGACAGCCAATTGAAAGAAAAATTGAGTCTGTACAATCAAAATAAGTGTTTCACTATAGTTATTGACAGAATTTCCTGTTTGGCATGAGAAATGACTTTTTGATCAAGACACATCCCATTGACTCTAAAATTGAGAAAATATTTGTGTTGTTTACACCTACAAACGTTTTATTTCATAAACTAGGTATCCCAATTTCTACTAATAGTAATGGTGAACAATTTTTTTTTAACAATTGGACCAAGGAAGATAAAACTTAGCAATAAAATCATGTACCTGGTTTGTTAAAAACTGAAAATAAACTAACCTAGAAAAATGCTATATTAAAATGAAAAAATTGAATACCCATAATGTATGCATGCTATGACCCAAGGATATTTTCTAGTGGTGTGAAAAAATTTTCTTTCAGTGGAGATGTATCAAAATTTGGAGTGACTACAGAATCTTAAAAAAGAGCAATAGATTTAACTAATTGTTAGTTGAATTGAAGATAATTGAATAGATTTTTTCAGAAACCCGTCAAGCACCAAAAATTCAAAAATGAGTTAGAGACGGAATATTATTCATTGGAGGAAGGTGCATCATTTAGTACAGAAACCAACCAAACGTCATTACCGTGAGGCTGTTAAAATGGTGGGAGAATATTATGTTTACTGCAGTAACCCGTCAAGTGATGTCACTAAGCTGGTTTCTGTGCTAAACCATTGAGATTGTTGGGATGTTGTTTCTCAGTACCATAGTCAGTCTGTTATTGTATTCACTCAGTCACGCTCATTGCTCTTACAGAACCAATTATTTGTTTTACTTAGCAGTAAAGTTTATTATATTAGTTGTTATTTTTAAATGTTGGTAAAGTTTAAAAAGTGTGTGTGTGGTGTATATATGGTTTTGAGTAAATCATTCTGTGTGTGATAAGTCAGTCATGTCTCAGCAGAGGAAGAACCTGTGTTTGAGAGAAGTTGAGGAGTAATCCATGAGAATTCATACATGTTTAATAAAATTTGTAAAGCAAGAGTAAAAGGTGAGACCTCTGTCAATTATAAAAAAATATTTAATTCCTCAGAAAATCAAGCCAATAGGAATAACTTGTAAGTGCTACTCAAGCCAATAGGAATAACAAATGCTATTCAGAAATATCAAACTATTATCAAAGAGAGTTTTGAAAAAGCTACAACCTTACCATGTCCACTATGTAGAGTTCTATTTTTGAGTGGTCTACTTCAGATGGAGATGCACCACCTGTTGGATAGGCCTCATTTTAAAACTTTATTACTTGTTTAAAACTTTTTAGCTAAAAATCTCTAAAATCTTCTTTAAAATTATTTTGTGATATAACAACAAAAAACTCTGATGTTTATTGCAGAAACCCGTCAAGTGCAAAATTTAAAAAACAAATTTTTTGTAGTCTGGTATGAGAAATAAAAAAATTGTGTGTAAAAATACTTGATGTTCTAAGTATTTTCAAGAATAAAATACTTCAACCCGCAAAAAAATGTACTATCCTAATAGGACAGTTTTTTTTTAGTTTTCTCAAAACAAAACTTTTGGCACTTGATGGGTTTCTGAAATAATCGATTCAATTTATGTAGATATTCATTCTTATAATAAAAATTTTAATTTTTGCTGAAGTAAAATAAATTAGTTTAGTGATTTTTTACATAAAGGAAATCCTCATATTTCTGCTATAGCCTTTTGAAGGGAGCCTTCCAGAAGCTTACCAAGGTGGTGGGGGGACAAAGAGGCAGTCCACCCCAGGCCTCAACCTGTAAGGGGCCTCCAAATGAATCAGTAAAAGTCATAAAACCATGTGATTTGGACACCAATAAACCCTAAACATTTTTAATACACTAAGGTAAAGAATAATTCAGAGTATTGAAAATCTGGAAGAAAAAAAAAGTAAAATTATTATTGTGAAATAAATTATTATAAAAATTGATTACTGTAAATAAATTGCATATTTTTAATATACTGGTGCAATCAATTTGCATTTGTCACCAACAAAACATGTTTGTGAGTGTTTTGAAGACGAGGTGTCTCCTAATAGACTTTGCCCCGGGTCTCATTGGAGGTAAATAATGCTACTGGAACCTTTGTCAACAAAACATAATTAATACTAAAGCATTAGTGCTTATTTTTTTTCATAGATACTAACTTTCCAAGTAGGTGTCATAATCGCCAAGGAATAGTACATTCCCTCTTAGGTAACGTTCATGTTCATGAGGTGTAGAAATATACTCAAGATATAACAAGTAGCATATATGAAGTATCATTAACAAAAGAAATATTTGTACAGAGTAATTATTATTAATTGTAGCAATATAAAACAATTTTGCCTGAATGTTATCATCAACATCATTTCTCTCACTCTCCTTTCAGAAGAAAACAACTCTGCTCAACTCAACACACACACTGAATTTTCCTTCCAGCTAATACAAAAAAATTAGTAATCAAGAGGAATAACAGTCTAGAGCATTATAGCATTAAAATATAGCGTTAGCACATAACATTTAGATAAAAATTATATTTTACATATATTTCTGTAACCTTTTATTAGGTGTATAATTACTATGATGCATTATTATTAGATCATTCAAAACTTACAATAGTCCCATGTAATTCTTAGTTTGAGAGGATACCATAGGATTAAAACACTTGAAATGCTTAAAACTTTAAACTTGATAATATGAACACTTTTTGTAATCCCTGCTGTTGCTTATCATTCAATCTCAAAACATTGGTTAAAATTCTATTATTGTAATATTATTACAATTATTTTTAACTAGAAAGAATTTTGTTAATTATATTGTTCATTAAACCCAGTGTTCAAATAAAAGAACATTGAGAGGGGTGGGGAAAGTCACAATAAATTGGCCCATTGAAGACTTGTCTAACATTCATTCATTTATTTTTCTTATAATAAACATTTCTCAGTATCTAATGATAATAATTTTCATACATTCCTTTACAAAATGTATTAAAAGAATTGTTTTAATAGGAAATGAATTAAATAATAGGGCTCATTCCAACATTGTATCTACATTTAATCTGGACGGTCACGAGAGATGGAATTATTTTTCCCTGTTTGGGAATGAATGTAGATGTATTAGTCAGAAGAGAAGAAATTCTCTTTCTTCCCTCCCCTTTAATTTGAACTCAGATTACACAGCTGACAATTAATGAATGTATCGACCTGTAAAGTAGACTCTTGTCTTCCATAAGATTCACAAAAACCTTTTCAACCTATTTTTAGAATATCCTCTAGTGTAAAAAAAGGAATAAACAAAATACTTATGTGTGATAACTGGACAAATGTAAAACAAATAAATATCACCTAACAAACATCAAAAGTACAACAAAACAACAAAATCTCATATATGTATGAGAATAAGAAATTATAAATTGAAAATAAATTATCTGTAATGTACATTAAATAAATTTAATGTTCATCATACATTAGTTCCTTTTAGGTATATCATTTCAGAAATTTAATATTTTAAATAATTTTATTCCTCGTCTAAAATTATTTTGTTACTCCAATTCATTTTTTTTGTTATTGTCTAAACAATGTGAAGTTGCCATACAATGGTCAGGAGTGTGAAAATTTCTGTGACGTTCTTTAGTGCATGTTTAGAACAATCACTCACTCTGTCCAATTTGCAATGTATTGCATAATCTAAAAGAGCAGAAGAAAAAGTTTTATGAGAAAAAAGAATAGACCTAAAATTGTGTATAAATATCAGAAACAATGTTTTGATATTATTATTACCTCACAGCCAACAATCTGTGGCTTGAACTTTATCAGACATGTTCTTATTGTTAACTCATGACAGTTTACTAAATCTAGATTCTAGAGATCTAGTTTACACTTATTAACACCACAGATAAATATGTGGCATGAGAAAAAATCTCTTCCCATTGTAAAATGTATAAAATGACTGCATAATGTACAATATTAAATTCCCATAATACTCCTGAGTAAAAATGCATTATCTCAAAATAAGCAGGTAAATTTCAAAAGCAAATCTACAGTTCAAATTAAATGAGTATTATGAGAATAAATGAGTATTTAATTTGAGAAAATGCAAAGAGATTAAGGAGATTTGCACATTCGCAATAGTCTAATGCTATCTTTATGTTCTTTAAAGAGGATTTTAATTTATTAGTTGACAATCCTGGCACCTCCCAACAAATAAATTCAAAATGAAAAAATAACCTCTACTTATAACATTATAACTGAATTCCATGGAAATGAGAAAAAAAGAAGCATTACAACACCCCAACCACCCGAAAACAAGCAAAATTGATAGGTTAACTTATTTACCAATACTCAATTAATAGTACTATAACTCCACAGGTGGATTTAGACATAGTCAATATAAGCCATGGCATAGGGACACAAGATTTTGGAGTGTCAGAAAAAGAGGCAAAAAAATAGCAATATTTCTAATTTAATTATAAGCCTGTTCTACAATTTCTTTTTTAGTTTTCTATATTTTTAATTTAATAATGACAGGTCTGCATGTAAAAAACTGCATAGGATTTTTAGACATTTTTTTTCAACTTTGTAAAAATGAAAGGAAAAAAAAAACAGAAAATTCTATCACGTCAATGTTTTTTGTTGCGCTCAAGTTTATGTTTGTATTAAGCATAAAATTCCTAATTAACTTAAAATTTAGTATTATTTTTTTAAATTATGACCTTAGAACTAAGACTTTATGGCCTTGTTGAACATGTTTTGACTAAGGTTGAGCATGTTTTGACATGTTATCTAGGGTACTAGGAATAAATATAAACAACCAGCTATTGGATTAGATCATTTTTCAACAAGCTAAATAAGTTAAGTATCTAATATATCCAGTATTCGAATGCTACTCAGCTTATATCCAGTATTTGAAAGCTACTGTGATTCTAATTTAGATGACATCCTGAGTAAATCAGAGGACTCAGACACATTAGCTTCCCAGGATGAATCTAGTGCAGATTTTCCTGTTGACAAGGGACCACAACTTTTTTCTCAGACTGAGCTCAATTACTAAGTAAGAGACCTAGGTCTTTCCAACGATGCAGCTGAATTGCTAGAATCAACGCTAAAAATAAAAAACCTGCTATCTTCTGGGACCTCATTTTCATGGTAAAGGAATCGAAAGAGAGAATTTACTCAGTTTTTCTCCAAAGGGGGAAATCTTGTTTATTGTAATGATGTTCATGGACTCATGAAGTGCTTTGAAATAGAATATGATTCATCAGAATGACGCATAATCATTGATTCTTTGAAAACTAGTCTCAAAGCAGTCTTGCTGCATAATGGAAATGTATTTGCTTCTTGTTGGGACACTCGGATCATATAGGAGAAAATCAAATATCATGAGCATCAATCTATGGTTTGTGGAGATTTAAAAATGCTAACCATGTTGTTGGGTCAGCAGGGAGGTTATACAAAATATCCCTGAATTTTTTGTTTATGGGGTAGTAGGGCCAGACAGCTGCACTGGACAAAAACTGACTGGCCACCACAAGACAATTTAACACCCTGCAAGGAAAATATCATCAATACGACCTTGGTTCCACCCAAAAATGTTTTATTACCACCTCTTCATATTAAATTGGGGCTTGTAAAGCAGTTTGTCAAATCACTGCCAACAGATGGAGATTGTTTCAGATATTTGTGTTCCAAGTTTCCGAAACTGTCTGAAGCCAAGTTAAAAGAGGAAGTTTTCACAGGTCCCAGGATAAGAAACTTTTATGTGATCCCTTCTTTTTGGAAACAATGGGAAAAAAGGAAAGAGAAGCAAGAGACTCTTTCAAGAATGTAGTGCACAAGTTTTGGGGGAAAACTAAGGACCCTGAGAACAAAACCATTGTACAACAAATGTTGGCAGCATATGAAGCTCAAGGATGCAAGATGAGTTTAAAAGTTCATTTTATACACTCCCATATTGACAATTTTCCTGAAAACTTGGGAGCCTACAGAGAGGAACAGGGTGAAAGATTTCATCAGGATGTCCGTAACATCAAGAGACATTACCAAGGAAGATGGGATGTCAATATGTTAGCTGACTGCTGTTGGATGCTCAATAGAGAAACTAGAGAAGGAAATTGGAAACGAGTTCGGAGAATCATAAAAGAGAAGAAAAAGTTTTACGAGAAAAAAGAGTAGACCTAAAATTGTGTATAAATATCAGAAACAATGTTTTGATTAGTTGTAAGAAAATAATTTTTTTTATAAAAACTTTTTATTACAATGAACTAATTGTAATAAAAAGGGTTTTCGTCAAAAATTTGTTATTTTGCAAAAAACCTGTATGTGGTGGGATGTTATGGAAGTCATTGACCTCTGTGCTGTGACCTTTAAAACATAATTCAGCAAAAATATCCCATACAGCTGGAAAAGAATTTTTTTTTTGAAGACTAGTGTAATTATAAGTTTTTTATAATCTTGTGAGTAAGTCAAAATTAGATATGTATGTGCTACTGGTGTGTATACTACTTAAATATGTGTATTAATAATAAAAATTAAAAAAATATCATTAATAAATATAAACAATAAAAAGATACAAAAATATATGATAAAAACTAATAATAATCAGTTAATAACTAAATTTATATTTATAAAGTCTGCTCTAAAAGGGTGCAATATTTATTACTGCCTATAGTATAAGTATACAAAGTAATGAGCAAATCAAAGCCTAAGGAAAAGTATAAATTTTTTGAGTCTATAATAAGCACTTAGGTTATCTGCCTCTTGCTGAGAAAAGTTGATCAAATAGATGACCAAAAAAATGATCTTTCAGTATAAGAGACTACTTGATTGTTCATGATTTTATCATTCCTGGACGAGTTTTGCGTTGTCAGAAATTAACCAATGAAATCCAATAATTTTCCCGCAATATAATCAAATGAAAAACTAGAATGGATTTGTAACATGGACCAGTTCAGTCTATTGATTTGTGAATATTTTTTTACGCATTTCACTAGCCGGATACTGTTAAGAAGATTACGGAGTCTAGCCGGACGCCGCTAAGACGGAAGTGTGACGGGCTTGGGACCCAAAGCTAAGCCTTTCCCTGTAAGGTGCAATTGTCTGACCCGTTTCCTGCAATACAGAAACCAAAGGT
This sequence comes from Laupala kohalensis, assembly GCA_002313205.1. Lineage (NCBI taxonomy): Eukaryota > Metazoa > Arthropoda > Insecta > Orthoptera > Trigonidiidae > Laupala > Laupala kohalensis. The sequence goes on from NNCF01126541.1 coordinate 352,837, forward strand.
TTCCCTTTCAGGTATCCGTCTGTCAGTCGTGCACAATAGGGTGTCGCAAAGTCCAGAATTTCCCTTTGCAGATTATATACCCGATCATCAATGTTGATACACGTTGAATCACTCCTATATTGACCCTTGCAAGGAAGTGCCTTCTTACAGATTTCCCAGTTGACTTTCCTGTAGTTATAAGCTGTCTGTAGTATAGGGACATATCTTTGCTCCTCTTCTATTGTGAAGTGAATCGTACAATGATCACTCGTTATCGTCTGATCTAAGTACCATCCTGTAGTTGTTGTTTTCGTCGTACGTCCTTGTAACATCGAGTCTATTAATGATTTGCCGTTTTCGGTGTGAAATGTTGATAAACCGCCTAAATTTACTACGCTCAGGTCGCATGTAAGAATTATGTTTTCAATTTTTTCCCCTTTTATTTGTTAACCTATCACCCCATAAAGTTGATCATTCATTCAAATCCCCCCTATGTATATCTCTTTGTTTTTATGTTCGTCCAGGATGCGATTTATTTTATTCAAAATTGTGTTGGTTTTGCTATTATACTTAACGTAAACATTGATAATCATCACCGATATCTTGTCTTTACCTAGTTACTACCTGTATATATCTGGAGGTGTATTTCCTGTTCTCCATTACTGATATTTTCGTGTTAGCTCTCCCCTCCAGTTTTGTGTAATATACCGGTACCTCTGGTATTTCGGTATATTAATTATTCTGACATATCGTGGGTACGGCTCCTGCAAGAGGCATACATCCACCTTATGCAACTGTATATATTTTTTTAGTTCCGCCATCCCAACATATCCTCTGTGTAAATTCTGCTGAATCACTTTAATAGCCATTATCAAGTGCTGCTGTCATTATTTTTCTTATCAGTTTATACACTCTGCAGTTCACGCTTCTATGGGAATGTGTGGGATCCCATCACCTTGTACTACAGTTCGCACATTTCTCGACATTCTCCTTTTTGTCATACAGATTGTAATCATGCCCCTTTTCCCCACAGTGCCCGCACATCGCTTGCTTGTCGTGGCATTTATGAAGCGAAGACATTTATAGCATTTCATTGGTTCAACGTATGCCGAAAAATTGTAGGATATGTAAAATGTTCTTATCCGTCTATCCTCCATTTTTTTATATACAGGCTGGTTCAACTCCAAGACCCAATTATTATTCCGCCACTCTTTTCGGCCTATTTTCCGTACTATTTTGATATCTTCCTTCGATGCTAAGGACATACGTTTCCGGATTCCCTCTAAGAAGTCTGATTCTCTCATATCGACATTATAGATGATCACTTTCGGCCTTACCTGATTCATCGGTATCTCTATTAATGATTCCGTTACTTTCATTGCTTCCCTTATATTTGTGCAGCTTGTACTGTCGGTAACCTTGAGTACCATGTTCCCTATTCTCGTTTTGCTTATGCTTTCTGCGAGAATATCTTTTGTTGTACGTAATGTTTCTTTAAGCACTCCCTTCAAGTCTACATCCGTAGTATCAGTTTTTATGCCCACCTGTATCACTCTGTCCATCTGATCCATTCGCCGCTAGGCAACCTTTCCGGTATCTTTGTCAATAGTGTATCCCGTTGTTCCCCTTGTCCGCTTTATCCCTTTTCTCCGTCGGCGTAGTACCTGTGCGAACGTCTTCTTTGCCGGGTCACTATCGTAAGTTTTCCCATTCTGAAAATTCCCACCCACTGACACATCATTTATCCCCACTGACACATCTCGAATGATGCTCTATCATCCATTAGTGTATTTCGTAACTGTACCATTTTTTCATCCATTTTTTCTCCGTGTTATGTACATTTTCTACTATTCTGTCCAGTTTTACTACACTCAGTTAATCTGTCCTCTAACCCGCTACGATCTCTGCTAATGCGCTCTGTGAGCAAATTTCACATATCATATATCATGGTTATTATACGTTCCCCTAATGAATTGAACATCTCATTCCCACCTGGGACGCAAGAATACCTTCCCTTATCATTTAAAAGCGCTCCTAAGTGTTGTCTCTTGTCCAGAATCTCCACTTTTCTTTTCAATCGCTCATTATTTCTGTGCCTCAGAGTCCACCCAAAATACTTTAAGTAACACCTTCATTCGTTTATGTTTTTTTAAATGGGGCTTTAGGGCTCGTCAACATCGAGGTCATTAGAGCCCATTCGTTTATGGTCTTTTCCGGATACGCGTGTAAACGAATCACCAGTGATCATAGTCAAAAGTTAATCGTATACATGTTTTAGCGTACGTTTCCCGGAAGCGTCCGTTTTCGTGTGATGACGGGAACGTGTAGGAATCTTATGGGAGTCATCCCATGTCGTATACTCGCCTTCCTCACTCTTTCCTCTTGGGGATGTGTTTGCGCTAGTCATTATCTCTACGTTCATTTGATTGAGCGTTAGTACTCCCTATTGATGGGAATATGTCGTGCTTAGTTCGTGTCGTCGGACCTAACGTAGTGAACACTTCCTATTCATTCCTATGGAGCAAATGTTTTTATTAATATTTCGACGTTATATATCGACAAATTTTCTTCATGGAAATATAATTCATGTTATATTCTACCCTCTCTACCTCCGCTTCATTGTACTGATCGCTGTATTTCAAACCGCCTTGGAATATCTTTTCGTTGCCGACTTATTCCCAAAAATGCAGAAACGAACGTTTCTCTGGTGATCTTTTACTTCGTATATGTCGCCTGCAATATCCGTGAGGTACGTTATACCTTGTTGATACTCTTCTCCTCTTACGTTTCTCCGAGTTGTACCCTGCTCGCTAACATGTCACCCACCACAGGTATATAGTTCTATTAACGTGGGAGGACAGGAGTCCAATTCCAGAGTCACCAAACGAGTGCTACCACTTGAGGGAGACAACTTATAGACAAGAATCTCTCGCAGCACGAACGTACGAGACCTTTACTTTGGAGTCTTGTCGTCTCGGAATTAAGAAGGAACAGTAGGTATCACTGCTAATTAACTCCAATGTGGTTCTGCTCTTTAGCGTGAACCCGGAGGCACCAAACTCGCTGCCACTACAATTTCACACGCCCACAAAAAATACCAGATAAAGTGTAAAGTGTAAAAACAAAATTAACCGCGCCCGAAAAAGGAAAGGCGAAAACAAAGAGCTGCGGAAATGACAAAGACTACGTGCATTATGTATAGATATGTTACTCGTATCCATTAACAGCCACGTTGAGCATCGGACGCTTTCTAGTGCTGCGGCTCCTGGCCGAGTGTGCGCAAAGTGTGATGTTCATCTCAGACGACCACGTGGTACTGGTGGCTGGAAAGTGGATAGTCAATGAGTCGGAAATGGTACAGGCAATTGACCCAGTAGAAAAACAAGTGAACCTGTTCAGTGAATCCATACACAAAAACAATAGGCTATATAAGTATAGAATATGTTGAGAGTAGATACTAGGGATTTGAAGTATAGGCTGTCGAACATTGACAAATATTTTCGATCTCTAACTTGGTGTAAGGAAACGGGACACATGTAGGATGCAGTTGGACAAGGGTTGCATTATGTGTTCTGGACGGCAGGGACGAACAGGTGAGACTTTTGAATAAGGAAGTGAACATCCTAGGGCAGAACAACCTTTAAATTCATATTACTCGTATCTCTCAAATACGAGTGACACATTAGGTCGCCATGATATGTTGTGAGAAATAGAAGTTGTTAAAGCATTGAGGAATTACAGTCGGTCCAGCAACGTCATTACTCACTACTTGTCAAAAAAATCGTTTTGAAATAAATATTTTAAATCCCTCTGCGTGACTTTGGTCGTGTCTCGCCACTTAGTACTGTCGCACATAGTAAATAGTATTCAAAGGAAGATTACGTTTGCGGATCTGGGTAAACTCACACCAACCCTCATCTCTCCTCTTCTAAAGGATACCCTAAGAAGCGAGAGGGCAAAATTGCCAGCCTATCTAATCTTGTTCATTTTCCCAATGAGAATGACGGGTTCAATATACAGTGTTGCACGCAATAACGTACTCCGACAACAAGAGAGCATAGGGAACATGTTGCCACTTAAGAAAAAGACGAGTGTTGCAGTCTTCAAAGCGCAGACCTCCATGAAGTATGGGAGAGAGAGCGGTAGTGCTAAAAACAGGCGCCGTATCTTGCAGTGACAGATAAGCGAAACTGTTTTATACTTCTTCCACGGGAGTACTCTCAACTGTGTGTTTTGCATTTATACTAACTTTTTCGTCTCTTTCCAAAATTAATGTGTTAAAGTTTGTTGTTGGACTGCGAATGAAGTATGAGTGACTGGTTAAATGGACAGGCAACAGAGTTCTATGATGAAGATAGGCTAAAGCTGCTGCGATGACTGAGTGTTTTGAAATGAAATAAGTTCGTTATTCTTACTATTACACATAGATATAATATAATAGTACTGTAAGACGAAGTTCGTTTTTTAATGTTCGTTTGAAAAATATGCGCATAATGTAATTTTGCCACCAAAAGCGGAGGGTCTGGGACGAGTGGAAGGGAGGTGATGACCTACGCGTCTGCTTCACCCACGTTATTAAATGATATAGTCTACGGTACTCCATGGAAACCTGGTATAGAAGAATGAATGGTTCTTGTGGGTACGGATTAGAATATGTATTTCATTGTTCTGCGACGGATTTTGAGCAATTGACAAGTTGCGACTGCCGAGGAGTTCCATTGTGGGACAAAGTATATTAAAACCAAAAGGGACCATGCGATTATGGAAATGACTCAACAAATATATTTTGTGTGGTTATTTTTTTCATTTTATTTAGTCTTGGCAAATCAGACCACCTTGTCTACAACTTAGTCATTACAAGGCTCCTTGTTTCATAAAGTCTCTTTTGTTAATCACTTGAATTGTTCTTACCTACTAGCGAACCACTCATCACTTAACTACCAGCAAAGTTCAGAGTTTTTGTCCTTGCCACTACAAGACACTTATTCACAAACTCTCATCTTGATGTTTCTTCATAATATTACGCACTTGTTCCAATTTGGTTACATTTTCCCCGAACGCTTGAAACATCTCTTTCGTTGAATGTGCTCAGGTGAATCACTTGTTTGAAACAACCCTGTTAACTTTAGTTGTTTTATGTACTCTCCTCTTTCACGTCCGTTCATAGGGCGTTCCACAGTTGGTTTTCTCGTGTTTCGTCATCATGTCCACAAATGCAGTCTCTCGTCTCTCTGAACCGCCGCTCCACAAGATATGAATTGAAATTTCCTTGGCCAGTAAAAAATACTCTATTGCATAAGGATTGAGTCTGGTAAATACTTATATGTAACCCGTCCTTTAATTGTCCTCCTCCATCTGATCTGCCATACCTCCATCACGGACTCCGTTATGCTTCTTTTCCAATCTTTAGTGCCCTTACTGATCTCTTTGCCATGTAATACCAGTTTTTGTTCGTTTTGTATTTGCCGACGATATTGGAGCTTCATTATATACAGATCCACCGGCGTTGCGCCATGCAAAATCTCCAGAGCTTCTCGATGAATCGTTTTATAAGCACCTCCTATCGCAGAAGGTATGTCCGTTGGATTTGATTTATTTTCCTTTCAACGCTCACATAGTCAACTCTGCCTTCCCACACCTGCAATCCGTAAGTCAAAATCGGGCGCACTGCACCTTTGTATAGCCTTACCTTATCGTATTGATCAATATCGTACTTCGGGAGCCTTACACGCTACAATCCGTAATAAACACTTTGTGCTTTATCTGCTACATATTCCATGCGCTCTGAGAAGAGAATTTTCTCGTCTAGCTTTAGTCCAAGGAATTTATGTTTTGAGGTAAATCTGATTCTTTCACTATAAAGTTAAAGGCATGGGTTTCTCCGATTTTCGCAACTATGGCCGAACTACATTACTTGTGTTTTCGATGCTGATAATTTTAATCCTGTTGCCTGGAACACTCGTTCTAGTTCCTCTTACGCCTGTTTTCCGCCATCCTCTAACTTATTACGACTATAGACCTCTACAAGGACCGTTACGTCATCCGCATAGGATACATATTTGATTCCCTTGTTTGTTAGTTGTTCCAAAATTGTATCCATGACAAAATTCCAATAGAGTGGACTCGTGCCGAAACTTGGGTACATCATCCTGTAACCTGCTGTATTATTTGTTTACAACCTATCTGTACTAGGTAATGCCTATCTCGTAAATATGAATGTACAAGCCTCTGCAAATAATCTGGTACACCTTTATTTCTCATTGCAGTCAACAATACTCTCCAATCCGCGTTATCGAAAGCTCCCTCAACATCAGACACAAAGACAATATGTGGTGTCAGGTGCACTATGTCCTCAAGGAGCTTTTAACGTGCCCCATCTGTTCCTCGCTCAACTCGAAACACAAATTGTCTATTATTGAAGCTGTCTTCCATGTATGTACTTATCTTCTGATAAATACACCGATCGAGGATCTTCCCAAACGTCGGCAACAACGCTATTGGCCTGTTCGACTTGCAACATGTTGAATCCCTTCCTCATTTAGAAACAATTTCATATCTGCAATTTTCCACGCTCAGGGGAAATATCTAATATTGTTGCATCCATACAAAATATCTAGTAGCCTCGATTTTATTTCTGGGAAAACTTTCTTGACCATATCATGGCTTAAGTTATCGGAACCTGGGTTTTTCCGTATATGCAACCGTTTTACAATTCCAACCCTGTCATAATTTCTATCTCCTCCATGTCAATTCCCAACTTAGGGGTACGTATTTCTGGCCGTGTTGGAAACAGCCAGAAATATGCGATAATATACCGTGTTCCACCCCTTCCCATGTACATTGCATGTCTCCTTGTATTTTTACACTGTTCCATACCATTTTTGACTTTACTTTCCAAGTCCCAATCTTGTAGGGCAATTCCGAACACGAGCGCTGCATTATAGTTGCCACATATCGCACTCAATCATGTTATTAATGCTGTTTTAAACTCTCTTCTTGCCGGTAGATATTCATTCCAGGGATCCGTCTCATGTTGTTGCTTTTGCCGTCTCCGCATCAACCTGCGTTCTATTTTATTTTTTATTCTTTTACTCTTTTCTAATTCCGTTGTCCACCATGATTGGCCCCTCTTCACTACTTTCGGTCTTGCATCCATGCCACCTCGTAAGATAGGCAGCTGAACAGCATCAATCTCTTCATCAATGTTATCAATTGTAATCAAATCTGGCACTACCTGACTCCAAGTTTTTTAGCCTCATATAGCTTTCTCCAATTTACCCTTAGGCGAAATTCATGGCACACCTCCATCATCAATCCTTTATTTGATTCTCCTACTTCATCAATACCAGCATGGTCACTCTCCACCCCATCACGAATCCGCCAGTGCACCAGTGTGTGCTCCTTCCATGCATTAGTAAGTGTTAAATCTATGATTGAGGAACAATTTGTCTCCATAAATGTGTTTTCACCATAGTCATTATGTATTATTAAATTTTCTTCCGTCACAAATTGTTCAAATAATTTACTTCGTTTGTTAGTTGTTTTATCCCCCCATAGTTTGGATCTCGCATTTAAATCTAAATAAAATAATATATCCCGATGACATAAATCATATAATATTCGTCTTAAAATAACAATGTCTTCCGCTGTGCTGTTAACCAATTTACAATACATGTTTACTATTGTCAGATCAACATCACCTTTTTGGTAGACTATTGTCTCATGGTGTTGACTGTCAATGTGAATTTTGTCAATTCCAAAATATGTGCACCCTCATTCTGTATTATTGTAGCAGACCACGAATTTGATGCGTGTACCTCCCGAAAACGTAATGGTATGTAAGATGGTTTTCCTTTAGCATTCAGTTGTTCTTTAATGCGTGCCAAGTCATATCGTTGCTTCACCATATGAGTACACAATTCTGCCGATCCGGCATGTCCCCTATACAGATTTTGTTGCAAAATTATAACTCATAGTTGATAATATTTTTGCTCAATTATTTTTTTTGCTAAAATGTACTCTGGACAACAACGCTCTAGTACTCCATGACCATCTTGTAAATTCTTGCGTGCACAATTTACACATTTTCGTCCTTCTGATTTCTTTGTGAATGACTTAAATTGATGAGCTTTACCGCCGCAATGTTCGCAATAATCCTCCTTTTCGTTTGCACAGCCGAGCCATATGTCCATATTTGAAACAACGGAAACAACGAAACGACCCCAGCTCTTCATCTAACCAGTAACTTTTCATATCCCCGTATAAACGTCCAATAGACAGTAGCCATCTGTGAATGAGTCCTGCTATTTTCACTATCCAATTTTCCACCTGACTATTGCGGAACTTTTCTCTATAAAGTATCCTCGCACTTGCATGAAACGCCTCTTTATCCCCAACATCATCCTAATTCCGATCCACTATTAATTATAAGAACTCTTTTTCCTTTTCCCCTTTGTTCATCCTATATATCTTAATTCGAGGGTGTATCCTTGCGTAGTCTTGTGCTATAATTGCAGCATTATCACCTAATGCTCATATTATTCTGTTTTTCTTCTTTTGTTTGTAAAATTGGTACCACGTCCCCTTTTTGTGTTCGCCGTGTCGTATCTATTTTAGCATTTACTTTCCTTTCTTTCAAGTTCTTCCGCAGATCATCCTCCACACATGTTTGTCCATGATCCTTGACACGGACAAGTATCGCTTCCCGTCTTGTGCGCTGATCTACACGTTCACCTGCCGCCTGTGCATAAGTTTGTTTTATACCCTGTTGTAACCCTTTATCTAGTTGGCGCTCTAAATTTTCCCACCATTTCTTCTCTAAAGTCTGTTGATCACGCTGTGATTCAAACCATTTTGTTGTCATAACTTCAGTCATTATATACAATTTTCTTCAACTCTTCTGCTCTTTCTGCCGTTCTTTACAAATTCACTTATTTATTTCTTCTCCCTGCTGTGTCCTTGCATTTTCTCGAAGTCTTGTTTAATATTACGCATACGTATGTCTTCTCCACCTTCCATATTTTCCTTGACCACAGTAAAATATTCTTCCGCACGCTCTGAAGTTAATTCCTCCAAATTCACTTTCAAAAGTTGTTTACCGTGCCCTTCATCTACATTTATTCTTTTAATATTACCCTATCTAGATCAATTCTCGTAGACATCATTTAATTAATTTTACTAAGTGTATCATCAATTTTTCTCCCGCTACTTCTTTCTCCAGCAATATGTCGTTTATCATTTTTAATCGAATTATTGATCTTCGTAAATCTGGCTCACTTTCAATAATATTAGTTTGAAGTCTAACACCAAGTCTTTTGAACATTTCTCGTGTGAACTGACGAACCCACTGAAGTTATCAATTCGTCAGGCGTCCCTGCCCTCAAATCCATTTTTGTCAACATTACTGATCCTTCACTCCGTCGATCCCTTCCATATTTCGAATTATATGTATTGATATGAACCTTCTTATCTCAATTACACATGAAATACTACTAGAGTTAAATATGTGAATCAACTGTTCTTTGATATCACAAATATCTCTCGTGCCCCTGTTTGAGAGTCATTAATGGGGATGAACTTCTCTACATAGATATACTAATATCATAAAGACATCACATCATTTTCAATTAGGCACTAGAAGAAAGATTCTGCACAAAGGTGACATTTGTAAAAAAGTTCCATTTATTAATAACTTGTAAACGTGAACACTTATAAACATTGCAACGACATCTTACAAATGCAATGTATCTCGAGCATTTCTGCTGAAGTCGCTCCCGCAACGACGCAACTGAACATAGTATCTGCGAGCTTGGCGGGTGACGAGGTGCACTAACTGAGTCCGATGCCCTGTATCTAACCACGCCAACTCTTACTCGCGGACTGCCCGAAGCACGTTGCCGTTTACTATGACGGCGCTTCACCCGTCCTCTCGCTGTCGCTCTGTGCTACTCTCTCCTATTATGGCTGCTGTTGTCACTGCTTCTCCTATTACTACTGCCGCCGCTCTTGTTACTACTCGTCGTGGTACTTCACTGCCACCGTAATACTGCCGTTCAGCCGCAACCTCCTCCGCGCAAGTCGCTTCCACCACCAGGTAAATATTACTCTCAGTATTAAATCAAATTCATGCTCATCACAGCTCAAATTCTCTCTCAATCAAACGATATCTGCGGAGTCAATACCACACAGTGCTGACCGTTGCGTCGTCAAGTAAACACGCCAAAATCAGACTGGGCTTTGAGCATCCGCGCATGAGTAAACCTGTCAATAAAGTCCTGTCGTTACTAGCAGTCACGGAGTCACACCGCTCACTTCTCCGCTTCACTCTTCTTTATACTCTTCTTGTTAATCGTAGCTCCAACATAACAGCGCCCTAAATGCGGTCGAAGCGTCGGCTCCTCTAGAGCAGAGACGGTTTAGTCTACTTATATTTATGTATATGCGATCAACTGAACTAAAGCCAACGCTAGTTGAAGGGTGTTGAGCATCCGCGCGTGCGCAGACCTGTCGATGACTCTTACCGTCGCTCCGACATAAGCGGAGTCGCGCCAATCTCATCTCCACTCTTCTCTTTGCCAATCATCGTTTCAACATAATCGTACCATAATCGTTCCAGGACTTATTTAAGTGCTGGGATCGTGTCAAACAAATGGACTTTTTGTGTTTTCTCCAGTATGGTACCTAACATGGTAATACGTGTGCGTGTTTGTTTCCTCTGACTTGATCCTACAAAGGTCCCTCTCTCTCTTCATTCATACTCTAGATCTAGTTGTGATATATTAAAATAATATCTATTCAGAAATATTTAGAGCACGTAGACAGTGATCTGAGAGCCACCAGAGTAACACCATAGACAGTGATGTTGGCTAAAAACGAAGATGTCCAAGCTACAAACTTTGACGCTTCAAATAATAAATTGTCCGAAACTTCGACAAGTAATTAATTTTAGAGAACAATCTAATACTCAGGAACATAACGATAGTAAAATCTTATGACAGAAATCAGATTGTACTTCTGGTTTATTTGTACGATTACAGCTAAAGTAGTCCCCCAGGGGACTTACATCTAGTAAGTACGTGTTTGGCAAACATGGGGCCCCGAGCTGAGTCTGGCATTACTTCCACTTCTGCGAGGCTCCTTCCTTTCTCCTTCCTTCCTTCCTTGGTCACCTCTTGTTCTTTTTGATCCCGACGCTAGTAGGTTGCGAGGGCTAGGGTATCTGTCATTTTCCTCGATTGTAAAGTTTTTGATATATGTTTTCAGATGTTTTGATATGTTGTAGTTCTGGAGGGTTTTTAGTGGGTACGGTTGAGTCATTCGGCGAGTCCCACACCCGGGGAGTGTCATGTTGGCTCTCCTTAGTGCGTATGCATTTTCCCTACCTGTACTAAAGTTTAGGGCTCTAATGACCTCGATGTCGATGAGCCGTAAAACCCCACAAACAATTACAGCTAAAGCGTTATATCTGGGATCAATATATTTCTAGTGGATGTAATTTATTTACGTGGTTTAACATTACAAATGATATCACTAGAATGAACATTTAGTGTTATTCATTCATATTATACAATTGTCTTCTGTAATTCTAAAATTCCGATTGACATATAAGAATAGTATAAAAGAATTGCAAATCATGTGAAATTACGATAGACAATACACATCACTTGATGCCCATGAGCTTTGAGTTCTTCACGCCACTGTATAAAGTTCAGAAATTATAGGAACGTTTATAAGTAATTCCTGATTCGAATTTTACATAATACACACGATATCGTGCGATGATATACATATTCTATGATAAAAACAATATTTATTTTACAGTAAGACGCAAACATTTTTACAGAAACTCTAATATATTTTACATTCTCTAGGAAAGCGTTGTGAGACAAAGCATCTTGAGATGTCTTTTAAATATAGAGGATGATAAAGTTCATTGTTGTTAAGAATATACAGAATATTTTTTGTAATGGAATCTAAAATGTGAATAATAAAAATTTACAAATTATTTCTTTAATAGCGGAACAATAAAACATTTTCTCTCGTTACGATTTAATAGGGGTATATTCGTCAGTACTAGTCTTCTATTGCTACGCCAAATGTGGAAGCGGTTTCAATTTTGCCAACGATTGGTCGAACAAAAGTGAGGAGCTTTTCCCCCCGTGTCAGAGATATGGCGTTGCAAACCTAACGGCTCCAAATCTCCGAGCGCGCGGGACTTGGAATATTTTCCTGAGCCCTTTTTAATTTCCAGGAGTATACATAGTCAAAGAAATCATTATACTCGTATTTGTCTTCTGTTGCTATTAATTTATTGTCTTGCAGTAGGTACATTCCTTTCTTCTTTTCGTTTGTATAATATTACCGTCTTTCTTCATCATATAAAGAACATTCCCACATTCCCACCATCTCGCCCCGTTTCACATGTTTCCGCTTCCTCTCCACATGCATATTTCATACCTTGCGGCCTCAAACACTTGCGCCGTAACTTACACAGTCAGTTAGAGGCAACCAGTGCACAATGTCGCTTATCTTGCATGAGTGTGTACGAGAAGAACAGCGTGCGGTTTTTTGTGGGTCAAAGGACTGTCCACAGAAGACGCATCGTGAAATGCATCCCGTGTATGGTGACAACTGTTTCTCATGGAAAAAATGTGTTCAATTGGATCCAGACGTTTAACAAGGGAAGACAAAGCATCAGAGATGGGAGCGTCCTTCTTATCCTGCAGAGATGTCAACTGCAGTCACAGTGCAGCGTGTGAAACATATTTAGGGCTCTAATGACCTTGCCATTGGCGAGCCCTAAAGTCTCACAAAAAATGTAACAAATTGTTCATAATGGGTGGCGTGTGACGATCGATGACATAGCGCGTGCTGTAGGCTGTTCACATAGGACCGCATGCACCACTTTCAACCCGAACCTAAACGATCTTTGGAAACCATGGAAAAATTCCACCTCCCAAACAAAAAATGTTCAAGACAATTTCATCAGCCAGCAAGGTTATGCTCACCGTGTTTTGGGACATGCAAGGGGCCATACTGCCGAAATTCCAACCTCACGATTGTGAATGCTACGTCGTACTGCATCAGACTGCGGGAATTCCGACAGGCTATTCAATGGAAACGACCTTTATTCCTCTGGATGACAATGCCCGCCCTAACACAGCAAGACCAACGCAGGAGCTGTTACAAACATTTCGTTGGGATCGCTGGGAACATCCATCGTACAATCACGACTTAGTCCCAAGTGATTTTTATCTTTTTAAGCCTCCAGAAATGATTTTGGTGGTTGTCATTCTCAAACTTATTTTCATGCCTTAATCCAAGAGATTACTCGTTGGCTGCGACAGCAACTAAAGGACTTCGTTGCCACCAGCTTTCAAGGACTTGTCAAGAGATGAGATAAATGTCTGATGTACATGGTCATTATGCCGAAAACTGAATTAAAGGTCTGGAAGTCACTTTGATTATAATTGCCTTCAACCAGTTTTGCGACTTAGTTGTTGACTTACCTACGTACTTGCGTCGAATACAATGCGTATGAGTGAATAAAATGATGTAAAGAATTGCAACGAGTAGAATTCCAAGTCATGACAAAAAACAAGTGATACATTAACAAGAAAGTAAATTCGCAGAAATACGTTCGAGATAATTTTTTAAGTTCGTGTTGGAAACTTTTTCATTATGGTCTCGTAAGTGACACTATGTCCTATAAGACCACTGTGCTTCCTCTTGCAGGACTCATGTTGCTTTCGACATCTTGGGAGTCCTTTACCCATGACGTATATGTACATGATATTGTGTTTTCTTGTACATTATCTGTAATTAAGCTACACTGTAAAAACATATAAACCACTGAATTCATGTACATCAAGATAAACTAAATAAAAGTTTTTATATAGACGTGTTAGATACTTCGTAGATTCCGAGTCGGAAGACAGGAACAAATGTGAGGATAGGGGTGCTGCAAAATTACTGATTATTTTTACTTTTAGTATCATATTCGCAATTGGAATCCCTGAATCCTTGCGTGAACTTAATTGCGTGGCCATGGCGCGAATCAACATATTTGACTATCCCCACGACGTCTCGAGTGGCGCTTGATATGTCGCTCGATGTTCTTTGTGTTCCCTTAAGGACTGTTGATTTCCAATTTTACGTCATTAAGACGTTGCATAGCTTGGTAAGGTATTTAGCTACACCAAATCTAGTCATCCATCGAGGCAAAAGCATATGATGCCAAAGCATGAACTGACATTTCACGGGAAATAACAAGCACCCCAAGTGACCTTGAGCAACAGATTGTCTGTTTCCGCGATGCTGAGAACAATATGACGTATTTCTGACAAGACGCACCGCACCACCTACTTTCGGAACGAGGCTGAAATAGGTAAAATTTTAAAAATAAAAACTTACCAGAATTAACTTAGCGGGAGATAAATGTAACCGAAGTTAGGAAAACCGTTCCAGATTTCAGATATTAACTTAAGAGTTAAGTAAAATGTTAGCTTCGTTAATAACAATTGATATGTAAACACTTTTTTGACCTACTATGATTTTATTCTTACATGTTTTGGAGACTCTGCTTACAACAACTGGAAGAATACATGGATTAAGTTTTCTCTGTTAACTACAAGACCACTGTGGTCAATATTGAATTCTTAATTCACTGCAAAAAAATTGACATTATTCCATAACTTTTTTCAAATTTTAACCACAATATGAGTATGTCCGCTAATATTAAATATTTTTAAAGGAAATATGTTCGTGCACTTTATACATTTCAGAAATATTTTTAAAACTTGAAAGTGAGGGTTCTACACTTCAGACTTTTTATTTGAAAAACTTTTTTTTATTTCAGTAAAATTTTGAAGTATAAAATATCAATATGTATATAATGTGAGATTTGAATAATTTGGTAATTAAAAGGAAGAAATCATCCTCGTACTGCGTTTTAAATTAGAAGAACGAGCGATGGAACGGGGGAGGAAAGTCTCCCTACGCTCTAAAATTTAAAAGTCCACCGTTGAGATTTGACGGAGGCAACATTCACATCTGGCGGGGCGAAGAGACGCGCCATGAGCTCTTTGTAGAAGAGAAAATTTATAGCTCTTTAGAAATGGCAAGTGAGCGTGGGAGGTGGGTAAGACGACCCGTCCCGGCCGTATAACCAAGGACGCAGGGGGAAGAAGCAAGTGGTGACTTGTCAGAAAAAAATCGTTGGAAAAAAATAGCGTTGGAAATATTTCGAAATCATTCAAAATTCCCAATCAGAATTTAGGCTTAGGAGAGGGGAACAGTTGAGGCATTGGAAGTTTTCGGTAACGTGAATTTCAAAATTGAGAGATCTAGGAAGTGGAAAAAGAGGTGAAGGAAGGGATGAGGCCCATTTAAGGAATGGCAAGTGGAAATTCGCTCTCATATCATTCGATATTTTTCGTGTAGCAGTCAGCTCATATCATTCGATATTTTTCGTGTAGCAGTCAGCTCATATCATTCGATATTTTTCCTGTAATGGAACCAGAGCTCATATTGCTCATTTTTATTCAGCTTATATTTTTCGTGTTGTTGCGAGCCCAGATTATCCAGCGTTTTTCTCATATAGCTCATGATTTCCGATGAGGTTTCCGAGTTCGCTAATTTATAAATAGTGCGGAACTAATTCATCAGTTTTTGACTCAGATTTTCGGCAGCAAATTCCAAAGCCGAGACGCGACACCTATTCGGACGAAAAATACGTCTATCCGGCGGGCGCTTCCGAGAATCCATGAACCGCCTTTGAAATCGATCCATGATGGTTTGGGTCCACACCGCTCCGGAGGGCATCCAGGCTGCATAGCTTGCGGGAGGAAGGCATCACCCGGTTTTGCTGGCGCTAATGACGTCGTTAACCGGAAGTCGTGGCGAGACCGAGGCCAGGTTGGCTTCCCGTGCGTATGACGCATCCTCCGCTCAGCACTGCACTGCTTGATTAGTCATCAGGAGGTATTTTTCGATTGTTGGTGGCATCCGACACATATAAATCATGCGCAATTGCGAGAAGACAAGTGCGGGTCGAAGTGCTCAGAGGGGCTCAGAACTTTGAACATTATAATTAATGAAGAAAGCCCATTAGCTAGAAAAAAAACCCACTTAATTATTATTTAAATTCAGTATTAATGTAATTAGACTTCAAGAAGGAAGGATTATTGTTAAATTCAGTGTTTGTTTATTTGTTAAAGGAGAGAGTACTTTAATGTCTACTTTAGATGTTCAAATTGTTTAAATTTATTGTTTTCATTGGTTTCCAGTTACGTGTGTGTATTTTGGGGGATAACATGAAGGTTTCTTGTTGTATGTGTTTCATGTTGATTAAATTTAAAGAATTTCAATTTGTCAATAGCGTTTTCCTGTAGTGGAACCCTAGTATGGTCTTTCCCTTCATAAAAAAATACAAACTCAATTACGCGTGGCCCCCCTGAGAAAGAGCGAGTCGAGGCGCATTAAATTTCAAAAAAACTTCGGTCAACTCGTATTATTATTATTATAAACGAAATTTTCGTTCTGCCACAATAACAAAGCAAAATACTGAGTTATTCATTTTACGAAAATAAATTGGAGTCGTCTTGGGTCCTGAGCAAACTTGCTGATAACATCCTCTATCATTTGTGAGTATGCTTTGACTCGTTTTCGACGAACACTTAACATGCAATGGGCTCTAATTACCTCGATGTTGACGAGCCCTAAAGCCCCAACCAAAAAGAAAAACTTAACATGCACAATCCATTCAAACTGTCGTCTCCAATGGTAGATCTATTCCAGGTATTCATACGCCTTAGAGTACTGAACGAACGTTCTATATGGTATAAGTTGTCGCTGGAAGCTTCAAACCGATCTTCAGTGCTTTAGTTACAGCTGGACAAAATGTTCCTGCTTCATCAATTAAATCAATATACTCTTGTGACTTTTTTTAAGTCACGCCATTATTTCACATCTCGTACCATGTTGTAGTCTCAGCCATGAAATTTGGTAATATATCTCCATATAAGTCGTTTATATATGCAGCAATAACAGCAAAACCGGTTTTGTCCAATCTCTTCATTGCATCGGGATAAGGCTGCAAAAAGCGAAAAAGCTTTTTCGTGAGTAGATGAAAACCTGTCTCTCAAGGAACAAATAATTGAATCCATATAGGGTATAAAAGTAGATCTTCTAAAATAATCTTCTGCATCTTCGGCTTGATGGTTGGATCTATGTGATTGTTTCATAGATATTTGAGAGCATTTAAATTCTATTCCGAGTTCTTCTGCAATCTGTAGTGCCTTCTTAAAGGTGTCATCAAATTCTGCTGTAGCATTGTTTCGGTGAGACTTAAACACATTTACCCCTTAAATATCCATGCTGACATTTTGCAACAGATTACATACAAGTTCGAGTTTAGAAGAAAGCGTAGCCATTACCAAAAGAGTTACAATATAGACTGAACTTGTCGTAGTGTTATATAATTGACCTTTATCACAGTATCTCGATATAATGCATTATTTGATAGTGTCCTCAGTGCTTCCACTATTGTCACAAAGTTCTCAGAAAAAATACGTATACTTTTGTATTTTGCTGACCATCGTGTTTCACAGAATAAAGAGATATTTGGTATCATATTTCGTCGCAAATTACTATCTCTGAAAATTTTGATAATTTCTTTAGTTATACCATCAGCGTTTCTAACTTCCTGAACGTTATTCAAGTCATTAATGACAAGATTTAATACGTGCAGTGAAAAAATATTGCTTTAGGGTATTCGTCATTAATGAACTTCTGAATTCATTAACGTGTCCTGAAATTCAGCACAACCATCGTAATCTTGCCCAACTAACTGATTTAAATCTAAATTTCAGTTTTTCAGAAACTTAATAATAGCACTTGCAATGGTTTTAGCGTTTTGATCTTCCAGGTACAATAGTATAGGCGTAATGAAAAAACTCTTTACGAATCTGCGGATTTTTTCCATCGTCTTCATAATGAACATATCGAACTCCAATGGACAATTGTTCAGTGCCACTAATATCTGCAGATTCAGTAGCCAAAACTGAAAAAATGGATGCTTTGTTTATATATTGTATTATTTCATCTTTAAGAACATCAGACAACATTGAATCAGGTTGATTTCTATACTATGTGATATATATATATAATGCGTTTCTTTGTCCAAACTCCAAATGATATTGTAAAATTTCGTCACCAAATTCTGCACGTAGATTTAATAAGTCCATAAACACGGATCCTTTGTCGTTTTTTCCTTGAAGTGAAATATCGTGTTGTCCGCAAAATAAAATTGTAGAAATAATATGTCGACGTTCGCCCTATTGTCTTCAATTTTCTTGTGATACACAGAATTTAATACCTCGGGTACACTTAATTTTTCCCTGTTCATAATTTTCTCAAAATCTTTAGACGCAGCTAATGCATGGGCATCCCACTGACTGGAAGTATGATACTTGGCTGCCTCATGAAATTTGTGATATTTTAGACATGGAGAGATAATAAAGTGCCCTTGTACACTACGATGAATCGCATACCGAAAAAGAACACAAACCCAACAGACAGGACATTTTGCAAAAGCAGAATAACCTAAGCCAGAGGTAGGAAGAAAGCCACTCGATCCGGAATGTCGTGTGATGTTAGGATTCAAATCTTTAATAAAATCATAATTTTGATTTGGAACCCATGGTTTTCTTAATAATTCCAAGCGTAATTCATTATCTATATATTTAGTTGAATATAAATAGTGTGCGATAACCATTCTATCGTCGCCAGAAAAACATTTTACACCCACAATTTTTTTTCTTGATTATCAATTTTATTGGAATTTGGAATAGGTTCTTTTCTTTGAAGATCATGAATAGAATTGCTTTCTGATTCTTTATAACGGTCATCTTCCTGGCGATTATTATTACTGGTACTTGAACTTGATGCAATATCATCAAATTTACGTTTTTTACACAAAAACACCTAATGTAACTCATTTCAATAAGTCAGCGCTGTTATAATATCTGCAATAGCAAATATAAATTACAGGTATATTTTGTCAATCTTTGATTACTAAATTAATTTGAATAAAATCTACTCAAAAATAAATAAGGATATTCTTTGTTTGTGTAAAATCAGCATTTTATATGATTGTGAATCTAAAAGAAAATTATAAATTGATTTTTTTTAAATCGTCTATATGAAGTAAGACAAATTAAGATGATGAATACACAAATGAAAATAATATTTTAAAATGGATATTTTTAATATATATTAAGTATAAATGATATTGTTAGTATAGTTTCATTAATTATGCCTTTTTCACACTGAGTATTAATCTCATTAATAAAAAATTAAAAATAAATCCATCAAATATAATAAACGAGAGGGTAAGGGAAGGGGTATGAGGGGGTGCACCCCCTGCCAAAACGTCTGCGGGCGCCCATGGTTCCAGTGCTTCTACTCTGTAAAAGAATTTATTGATTTTAATAAAAATTAAATCCTTCTTGTACTATATCGCGCAATTGTTGTAGTACTTTCAAAATAACTCATAACAATTTCAAAACCATTTTCCTCCATGCTCGTATTGTGTCGTATTCTTATAAATTTATTTGTTTATGTACTCAACCTTGGCACGTTTTTTTTTCTTACCCAGTTACTCGATCTTCTGGCCATTTTCTGGGTTTTGTTTGCACAATTTCCTTTTATATCTCTGTCTTATTTCATTCTGTTTTCCGTATTTTCCTTTTCTCTCTATTTTAGTGTCTTTAATCTGTCTCTTTTTAGTCTATTCTGAACGCTCCTTCCCGTTAGTCGTTTTAACTGCTCTGGTTAAGACGTTTCCGTCCCCACCACGAGGAGGTCGAGAGAAATCACTGTCTAGCTGTAGAGTTTATTGCTTTTCGTTTCATCATAATGTTACAAACTCTTCAAAGTTTTGGTAGATATCTTGGTTTCCTATACACTTCCTCCAATCTGTAGTTGAATATACTCCTTGTTCTTCATTTCCATGTACCAAATTGCCCTCCTCGCCCACATATCCACATTCGTGTATCACATGGTCTACAGTGTCATCTCCGTTACATTCACATTTATTATTATCTGCCAAACCTCGTATGTACCAATATGATTTATAGTATCCATGACCAGATAAAATTTGTAAGGTTGGTGCTCACGATGCAAATCATTTTTTGTTCTTGTAACTGAAGTTGACGTCGTCTATAAATTTATACGTGTGTCTTCCTTCTGGAGATTTTTGCCACCGTACGTTCCAACATTCTCCTAGCGCCTTCCATATCTTTCCCTTCCATCCTTTCTCTGCCAGAAGTACTTTTTGTCCCCTATTGTTATCTCTTGTTTCCATCTTATCGTAAGTAGTGTTTGTCCAATTCTAGATATATTGGTAGATACCGTAGTATTACTAGTGTTGCTTTCGTGAACACACATAATCGTATTACTCCAAATTTATTATACTGCTTAGTTTTCTTAGATTATAGATTGTTTTACTTCTATCAATCCAAGCAGATCTACAATATGTCATTATTTGTAAAGATACCCCTTTGTAGAGTTGTGTTAACTGAGGTTTCCCTACGGAATCTTTCGTTATCCCTACACTTGTCAGTCCACATGTTATTCTCTCGAGTTTTTTGTCAATATACGGCGTCAATGTCAACTTTTCGTCTAATATTATTCCCATATATTTTACCTTCTGTCGTATTGGAAATCTCCAATCTGAGATTTTAATTACAGGTTCACACCGATTTTTCCCTTATATTTGAGACCAAAATCTATTCCTTCAGATTTCGTTTGTGATATAGTCAGTCCTATCTGGTTACTTAGTCTTTTAAATAATTTTAAAACCCTATTCCCTTCTTCTTCCAGTTGCCTCCTGCTGTTTCCTTCTTTAGTTAGCGCCACATCATCAGCATAGGCAATTACATTTATCTCCTTTTCGAGTTGCTCTAGGATCACATTTAGTACTATTGTCCAGAAAACCGGTCCAACATGGCTGCTCTGTGGACAACATTGTTTTACCGAACTTTTTAGTCTTCTGTTCCTATTTCAAGTATTACATTTCTATCTTCGAGATACGAGCGCATTGGTACGGTGTACATTTATTCTGTAGCCTCATCCTGGTAGGGTTTGTCTCCGGTTTTCCTTCGGGTAGAGGCGGATGTTTTATAGGCTCCCTAGGTTCTTGCCTGGGGGTGGTATCTATTGAAATAATTCGCGAATTTAGTTTTATTTAATAGTTACGATTTATCAACAATACATTCCGATGGTTTATAGTTTAATAATAATTCGTACTTGTGAAATGACTTTTTTTGTGTTTTATTAAATACTATATTTGTTGGTGTTATATTAATGCAGGAAGGTTAGTGATTCTAGATCTCATAAATTCTCTGACTTTTCCCTGACCATTGAATTAATTTTCCCTGGCTATTATCGCACAACTTGAACGTGCACGCAAAATTTATTTAACAATTGAGAAACAAATATTCTAGCAGGTGAAATCTTAAAAGAATAAAATAATTTCATAAAAGGAAATTATCAAGAATCCATAAATAATTCAATAGTGCAGCGTTGTTATTAAAAGAATTAAAACTTATCTGAAATATAAACGAAACAAATCTTGTATTAGTCTGACTAAAGACAGTTTTAAGTAGCCATAGCTCTGCCATTAAGTTTTCATCCCATCTCATTACTACCATGTCATAGATTTTTCGGTTGATAGATTTTTCCTGAATCCAAACTGGTGAGAGCTAATTAGATTACCTTTATCTAAAAATTAGGTTAATTTTGAATTTTGTCAAAAGTGTTTCCCATTACTGGAAGAAGACTAATTGATCTATATGATTTAGCTTCATCTCTGGGTTTTTCTTTAGATTTTAATAATAGAACTACTTGAGATTCTTTCCAAATTTCAGGGAAATAACCTATATCTAAACAATTTTGAAAAACGTCAATGATGTAATCTCTTAAATATCCTTGTCTGGAAGTAAAGGAAGTTTGTAATACCATCAATACCTGGAGCTTTCTTTAACTTATCTTTAATGTTTTCCGTAGCTTCCTCAAAGTCACCTCTATTTATTTCTATATTGTCGTTAATAACGAATATTGTACTATTTGCTCTATTTCTTAATTGAGATTGCTGTCCGTATTTGGATTTTCTGAAGGTAAAAGCACCTCTAAAATGGTATTAATGGTATCACTGAGGGAAGAGGCGAAATCATCCTCTCTTATCGATGAAATAAACTCGGTTTCCCTGATTTTCTCTGAAGCCAGTTTGTAGGGGATTCCTCATGGGTCTTGGATGTAAGATTTCCCCATTACGTCTTGGATGTAAGATTCCCACTTTATCTTTTAGTTTTCTCTGACAGGCTGAGTGAGCCTGTTCCCAACTCTTTTATGTCTGGAACAAACACTCAGCCTCAGAGTTTTGCTGGTCCGTTTTCTCAGCTTCTGAATCTTTTTTCGAAGTCTCCCGGCCTCTCTAGATAAAACTCTAGCCTCCCCTGTGAAGAACGAGTTTTTATATTTGACTAATTTGTAGCAAATGTTCCTTGATCGCTTTTCGTGAATGCCAAAATGTTCTTATTAATGAATTTAATTTTGTTATCGATGTTTAGATCTTTATAAAATTTCTTGTTCTTCTTCATAACACCATCAAACCAGAAACCGAAATTCTTCCAATTTATTTTATGATAAGTTTTGGACTTAAAAATTTCTGTTATTGGAATTATTGGTTATAATTTTGAACTCAGTGGTATTATGGTCGCTTTTTGTCATATTAGGAATGATCTTCCAGTCGTTAATAAATCTAATTGCTTCTTTGTTGCCAAAAACAAGATCTATATTTGAACATCTAGCAGTGGGTCAACTAGAACTGCCTCCGGAGTTTTGTTAAAACTAAACAGTAACAGTTTCGTTGAAACTGTGGAGCGCTGCAACAAAAGTTAACGCTCCAACCTCAAACTAGCTCCACTTGGAACCGTCTCGCTGTTTCTTTGTTGCAATGGCGCTAACAAGAAGTTAGTTACTGGTTGCTATCAGTCAGGCAGCGCTTCCTCCTTTCAGTGAAAAAACTCAAGGAAGTCGCCTTAAATCTAATCGAAGAAAAGAATTTGCTGTGTATTTTTTAATTCAACAATCATTATGGCTTTTTTAATTTTTCCCTGTGCAGTGAGCAAATTCCCTGACTTTTCCCGGTCGCTCGCCACCCAGTAAAACTATAACATTTACCGAACTATTTTTATCGTTAGGAGTATGTTGAAACATAAAATCCGCCTCTGCCTTAAGGCCCTTGATCGGAATTGATGGGATGGTCCCTTGCTGGCTTCCGGAGAGTAAATTAGTTTATTATCCTCCATGTGGTCATACGCAGTTTGTAACTGCTTTTTTTTGACAACAAAGTTTATTTACTGAATCCACTCCCCAAAACAATATCATAAAATAATGAGTTCAGAACGACTGAGTACTGATATCCTAGAAGCCGGGGAAATCCAAGATCGTTAGGTAACTAACACTGGAGGTTGTGATGGCAGGTCATACACACACATTGAACAAACGTACATAATTCGACCGCCTTCACTAGAATAAATAATTAAAAAAGAATTACTTTTATTAAAAAATCTCGCCATTCAGTCAAATTGAATACTTACATTAAAAGGAATATGTCCCTTCGTCAATTTTCAAGGAAAGTAACACAGTATCTTACATTAAAAATTTACTCCTCAAATTAGTTATAAAAATTGCAACCTACACATGTTAATTCAAACAGAGAAAAAACTCTAATTTCCCTTATTCGGAGAGTAATATTTCTTAAGAAATTCTTAAGGTATCTCATATCTTGAAGAGCGTGGTATAAAACTAATACTCTTTAGACGCAAATTATATCAACGAGCGAAGTGTCGTGCCTCTAGTGCAGTCCTCACGACAGCTATCAACCCTGAGATATCACAAAAAATACACAAAATTGAAGACAATGAAATAACCTATACAAACTTGCAAAGGCAAAATACACACTAAAAAGTTACGCGATTTCTCTCGTGTATCACTATATACACTTCCCTAAAATCCTCAAGCAGAAATCCCACAGTACTAACGGCGAAAAAAATAGTACCATTGCTCTTCCGAGGAAGGAACCTGAAGACCACGCGAAAGTCTAGGAGTCAATGCGAGAATGCACTCTTTTTCTCGTGGCAGAAGAAACTTCGAGAGTTCGCATTCGGATGCCACCACTTACATCAGCCGATTCTGAGAACAGGCACTAAATGATAAGTCTACTGTGACGGACAGAGAACTTGATGTGTAACCTTTGAACTAAAAAGTTGCTTGAAGTTAGCATTTCCACCGGATATAGCAGCTTTTGTCTGGGTACCACGGCATGCAGTCTGGAAAGGGTGATGCTATGTTAAACCACCCTCCGCAGCAGATATGTGACAACGCCGCGCCTTCGCTTCATTGGTAATCTCTTTAGTATTCTTTCGCAGCGAGGATGTCTTCTCGCAAGGGTACTCCGAGCTTCTCTATAAGAGATCAGCTCACTGCCAAAACTGATTAAGTGGGTCAGCCGAATACCTCGCTCTTCCAAGTGGTCGTTGGGAAGGGCAATATTTCCGATTGGAGTTCGCATCGTCAGTTGGTGATGTGAGGTGCGGTCGAGAGCCGTGCAATGTCAAATTATTGCTTTTTGGGCCAATCACTCAAATATAGAAGTAAAATACTTCAGGTACTTAAGAGAGTTCTTTACCAGAAAATAATAATCAAGTGATGTTAGTCACACTCTTCTTCAGTATATGTGAAAAACTTTTCATAATACTGTAATAAAATTATGTTAATAATTAATTTTGTTCTTTTTTCTTCAGTATTGTCATAAAATGTTGCAATTTGTTTAAAAGTAGCTTCTCAAGTTTGGTTGGACTTGTAATTTTGTATAGTTTATGGAGTTTGTGGATTTAAAAGAGTGAACATTGGATTTATCTGTTGGATATAGAAAAGGGTAATGAAAAAACAATTAACTGATTTTATAATGTTTTATTTTATAATAATAAAAAATTCAAACCAGACATTTTAATTAAATTCAAGTTACCTTTTCCAACCTTAAAGTGTTCAAAATGGCCAGTGAGCAGTAACCATGTTCCTGAAAAAAAAGTGACCATAAACCTATAGCACACTAAACGTTCACATCAGGGGAATATCGTTGGTGTTCAGCAGTTTTATTTCTGTTCTGTTTCCCAAATCTGCACATTGTGATGATTGACAAGGTCTCAATGGGAGGTCTGGGGGCAGAAGCGAGACTCTTCAAGAGCTATAATTTGCTGGTCCACTAGTTATCTTGAATATTACGTTAAAGCTGGGTATGACTTGATTGTATAAGTGATAGGATTTGCGAGGTAAAATAATTTGCAAATATCACGTAATACTGCATCAATTTCCTTCCTTATCCCATGAATGAATTATGACTTAATAGGTTACGGACTAGGTAGTATCATGTTTACACAAAAAACAGCATAAATTCTTTTGTTGGGGCACCTCAGAACCATACCACAGGCAAGATCAGAGAATGGCCAGACCAATCAAATATATGCATTGTAAATGTTATTAAAAAGAGACAAACATTTACATAGACATACAAAATCAAGACATATAACAGACATCCTCACAAAATGCACAATAGCAATTAACAACAAGGGCGGCTTTTAGGGATGGGGGAGGAGGCAATGGAGGACAGAAATTTATACAGTTCCCAAGAATTTTTTACAGAACCTAAGTAGTCACTGGGCAGGCGATCATGTTCTACAAAATCTTACTAATAACAGAACATTCTAATTTTTCAGTAACAATTTTCGTTTTATAATTACCTGAGAATTCCAATAATGAATTATTTTAATATTACTTATAGTTTTACAGTAATTGTTTCATTTATTAGAAGACTGTCAGCCCATAGATGAATAAGATGTAGCATAGCCATTTGGTATTGCCAGTGCCGCAATGATGTATTCTACTATAAGTTAACTGGTTTTCCACATACCAAAATGCATTTAGCAGGAACAATATTGAAAGATGTCCTATTCTACTTAATAGAATATTGTATGTAATTCAAACATGTTAACTCCACAAAAATATTACAGATTAATGTAATACCCAACCCAAAAATGCACCTTTTACTTTTTCATCAAACAAAATATTACTATTATTATTTGAAAAAATATTGTACATATTTCCACTTGTGCTATCTTTTTGTTTTGGTTAGTGGAACTTATTACAATGATGTACACAGTTTATAAAGATATACATTAATTTTTCTGGAGTGAGCACGGCTCAGTGGGTAGAGCACTGAGTTGCTGGCTGGATGGCCAGGGTTTGATCCCCAGTGAGGTGGGGATTTTCCATCACATCTCAACATCCAGACTGACTCCCAGGCCTACTCAGTCTGCTGTAAAATGAATACCACGGTTTATCCTGGGGTCAAACTGGTCAGAGCGAGATGCTCACCACATCTCCTCCTCCTAGTGCCGAGGTCAAGTAATTGCGGAGCTCTACCCTCCGGGAACCCCTTGGGCAACTTCTGGGCCTGTACAGGGATAGTTTGACTTTGACACTAATTTTTCTGGTTTCCTCACGAGACTAAGCTAAAATTGGCTATAGTGAGGTTTTTCAATGAATTGCAAAAATTTTTGAGATATTTCATTTCTTCCTTACTTTTGTCAAGTGTGATGTCTATTGTTGGCTTTAAAGTCCTTTTTTTAATATCACAAACATACAAAAAAGGTTCATGTTTCCCAAAAGTCAGAAGGGGAGCGCCCAGGTATGGCATCCTCTAAAAACTTAATCCAGAGCAGTTCTTGATGGAAAATTTATCTATGTTTTCCATGAAAAGAAGTTCGATCTTACAATTAGAAAAAGAAGTGAAACAAGAGGTACATTTTAGCAAAGCTCTTAAGACCCATCAAACCAACCAAGGATCAGAGGGAGACTACTATACCACATTTAGACAAATACGGTCATTCAAGGACCTGTAAAGAACTAAATAGGAAGCAAATATAACAAATGTCAGTAGTGAGACTAATAAATCTGGATGAACACCTAATAAAACCCAGATACAACAAAATTACTAATAAGAGACCTATAATGAAAACTGTTAGGACATACAATAAAGAGGTATAACTTTTATACATTTAAGAAGCTACCATGAAAACTTGCAACCCAAGAAATGATCACATCGAGAGAGTGAACAAAATTTGGAAAAGGATACAAAAACATGGAAGCGCACCAAAATGTGTCTGGTCAAAAGAACCCTTTAGCACAAATACAAGGAGGTCGTATCAATTCATTCAGATAACTTAAGAAAACTCATTAAGCAGAAAATTATGCATAGGTTTGAATTAAAGTGGAGATAGCTATCTTTCAGCTTTGCCTAGTCACTCTTTACACCCTCTTAGTAATATATCTAAATAAATGCAATGTATAAGAGGAGGAAGACTATACCAATATCGCAGATCTATTAATGAAATAATGTTTTTTCTGACAAACATTCTATTGAAAAATAGTTTCAACAGACACTTCTGATACAAAATAGACAAATGTGAAAATTCAGATTATCATCATATAACAGATTATTCAGAAAGATACTACATTTAATTCAGAGGCAAGTTCATAACATAACAAATAAGTTGGCAGTGACATGATATACGGAATGAAAAATAGACATTGTCTGAGAAAATAGACAAAAGTAACTAGAACAGACACAACATTTTAAAAACCATCAAAAAAAATTCTTAAAAATAAGGTCTGGATACAATTATTCAAAGGTAAATACCTACAGCTTCTGCTGATCCAATGAAAAACTGAATTTTAAATCAGTTAAATTGATCATGAAGAAAATTTGAATTATTTTATTTCTATATTTATTTAGAAATAACAAGCATCCATCTTACATAAAAAAGATACACACATAAAATCAGCAGAAATAGTTCACTATAAATATTTTTTGTAACAATATTGGAAGATGACCAAGTAGTAAAATTTAAATCCAGTACATTTACACTTGTATTCACTTAATGCAACAGGGTCCATTATACAGTACATTGCATCTATAAAATAGAATATGGAACATAGTTTGACTATTTGTTCAAGTTTATATGGATATGTTTTGAAGAAAATAAATGATAACATCAGGACAATATCATTTTTTAGCAATATAGACAAAAATATAAATTTGTAATTTTTGCTTTGAGTATAAAAGATGTCAAGTTAATAATCTTTTATACACAAGAGTATTTCTGAATGTAATCTCCAGGCAATTTTTTTTTCTTTTTTGTGGGGCTTTAGGGCTTGTCAACATCGAGGTCATTAGAGCCCATCCAGGCAATTGAAAAATTAATGCTTCACCGACTCAATTTTAGCATTCTATACTTCATATGGATTCTGACAAGTGACACACACAGCAGAATGGGTTGCACAAGTAATACAATATATTGTCAAAACACTGAACATTGAATTGATTTGGCATAACATTATCTCTATACACATTCCACTTTGTGGGATTAACCACATGAGACAATATGAAATGGAACTGTCACCTAGAAACACTAAATATGAATCGCATGATAAATTATGCAATCTGTGTATTAACAGATTACTGCATAACAAGATACCTCAATGAACTATACATTTTGCAACAGGGTTGGGAAAAGAAATGTGTTAAAAAATTATACTGGTTTACCATATGTATGGAAAGACTGATTCGAATGGTGTACAATAAATGCAATAATAATCATATCTCCTCTAATATTTTCCTAAAAATAAAAATTGATCTTGTAAATAACAAACATATTAAATACTATGAAAATTTATTTTATTAGGAAGCTTGAATGAAATTTAAAAAAAGTCTCAGACAATATTAATCAATATTCATACTTGGCATTCTATCATTTGCAATCTAATGTGGAAATAGTAACACAAATAGGAAAAGTATGCTTCACAGAACACAAAGAAAATGAATCAAATGCTTACAGTAAAATAGTGAAAAACTTTGACATCTTATCTCATCAAAATATAGTCATACTGCCACACACTCATCTTATTGTCAGGTCACAAACAACAAGAATGTGAAATAATGCTACTGACACTAAAATACTAGTATTGGTCTATCAATCTATCTATCAACAAAGAGTTACCAATAAACTCTTGTATTTCCAATTTTTAAAACGTCATAAGTCAGAAGTAATCTAGAATAGCAATTAGAAAGTAGCAACAATAAAAATTCAAAAGAAATAAGAGAGTTTTATAAAAAGAAACAAGTGGATGAATGATTACACCACGATTTAAACCAGCCAACCCTGCTTTGCAAATGTCCATTCCATTCTAAAAAATGGAAAATATTTTAGAGAGAAGCACCAGAAACAAAACAAACATTTAGGTAACAGAAAAGTATTATATGAATATCATTAGCTCTAATAAATTCACATCATGCAAAACATTTGAAACCACTCCCATGCATGAACATTTATGAAACACTAAATTTTGAGGAGAGAAAAAAAGGAAAAAAGAAAGACTTGATAAACAAGGGGCTACTCACCAAAATTAATTCAACTGTCCATAAACAAAACAGGCCAGAAATATTCTTCAGCCACAGATAACATCTGTACTTACCAAACACAAAACACACACATATTATGGAGCCAAACAGCTATATAATATATTGCCTCTAATCTCAACAACATTAATACACTGATAACATTCAACAGAAAACATCCTAAATTCTTAAAACAGAATCTCTACTACAATATTACAGAATCTGAATGAGAATACAATAAAATGCAATTTGTTACAGATATATCAGTACATCCAAGGTGTACAAGATGATTTAGGTCACAGGAAATAAAAAATAAACAACATAATATACACTTATTTCCATTATAATTTATTTGGAGATAATCCATCGACTTAACCTGCTTTAACATGTTCCACAGATGTATAGCACACGCTACATTAGGGGCATTCTGCTTCAATTTTTGTTTTCAGGCTTCTTGCAGCACCGATATTCTAACAAAGGAACCCTCGTCAAAATATAGGTGCTGCTAATAGCCTGAAGATAGACGTTGAAGCAAAATGTTCAAACAAGTCAAGTTGACGGATAATGTCCAAATAAATTGTAATAAAAATGATAATTTAATATTGTCAAGAAGGTTTTACAGAGAAGAAATAAGTTAATTTACACACCTTCAGTTTAAATGTAGTTTTGCTACTCTTATAATAAATGAAATGGAGAAATTTATATAACATTAATTCTTCTTTTTTGCCCACATTGTAATTGGAGAAACCCATCCTCAACATTCCAAAATACAAGTTTTTTATTGTATTAATTACATACCATAGATGTTCTTGAAAGAGGAATCTTTCTTCAAGTACTACTACCTAACTTCTGGGGCTCAGTACAATTTTCACTCTTCTTTTCTCCATCTTCATTATCAACTCTCATTTCTTTGCACAACTCCAAACCACATAGCACAAGTTGTTTCTGAAGACAGTTTTAAAAGTAATTCTTCACATTTCTTCCCACAGCATTGAATACCATTATTTACAATATGTTCTAATAAAAAGTCTATTGCTCACTTCTATTACTATTGTTATGTCATTTGCTTATAAGACCATTTGTTTTGTTTTTTTGGCAAATCTTCCAGTAAATTATTAATGAAAATATTCCATAGAATTGGAGCATCTGATGACCACTGAGAATACCCTCTATGGACTTCTTTTAAATTCATCTTTCTTCATCTAATTCCAAAAATATACATCTCTTTTCAAAATATGGTCCAAAAATGCAGCATATAAAATGGTAATTACAATCTATCTAGGTTTTTTGTAACAATAATAATATTATTATTATTATTATTATTTTCATTCTGATTTAGTTTATATTTCATTGCAGATGTCTACAAAACCAATCAACTTTCTCATGGAACATTTTTCTGTATTTGGTTGGGATGGTTTGAACCTACATCACAAATATGAATCCTTGAGCCTGGTTTCATGAATCAAAAGCACACAGTCAGTCATATCTCACCCATAAAGTTGATTTTTCTTCGTTGACATTAGCATCCTGCAGATAAGTTGCGAATTATCCATGTTTTGCGAGTAATTTTGAACCCCATGAATTGATGTTTTTTTACAGGTATTTCCAAATTTTCTAATAATTTAGGGGAGTCATATCTAAACAAACAATTAATTGGTGAATTGAAGTGGTCTGTCTGCTCTTGAAATAGCATTATCATCACAGAACGACAAAAATTCCCAACACCTATGACCTTGGCAGTTTAAGTCAGTCAATACATCCTTTGATGTGGATTCATTTCATATAAAGTAATTGTCTCCTGTAGTCAATTTACCTATATTGATGTGAAGAATGGCACATATTTTGAGGAGTCTCGACAAAGGATTTAAAGTTCGGCAAAACCACAACACAGTTATTCACCTTTATAAATTCCTCTCCATATTGGTATGTTACAGGTGGTAAAGGATGTGCATCATCCAATTATTCATTATTCCTAGCAAGAAATTTATCACTACTGGATTTATCTCTTCAATTTTGAGAATCTGAATTAACAATGAGTGAGACAAGTTTCAAATGCTTTCTAGTAGTATGCTATAGATAAATTTATTGATCTTTTTCAAGTTTGTGCTAATGAGTCAATTACAATCTTTTCTTTGCAACCCATTGATTTCTTCATAATTTTTCAGCTCCATAGCCAGAACAGAATTGATATCTGAAAATTTGAGAATCACCTTGTCTCATGTTAATGAAGTCAATTATTCATAAGTAATTGGTAAGTATGTAATTGGGTGATGGTTTTGAGTGTTGTCTTGGCTTAAAGTGTTAAGGATAAAGTATTTAAATCTTTGTAAATGGAATTGTGGCACATTCTTGGGTCCCTGTGGCATCTAGTTAAATACTATGGTCACAAGTGGTTCTTTTCCAGAAATAATAGTGTACTTCATCAATTCTAGTTCTTCTATTCATAATTCATGAATTCTAGTTTCCTTACAGCTGCATCAATATCCACTTTCTTTATCAAACAATCAGGCATTGATGGCAATTGATTGATTGCTTCTTTTTTTTCTTCCTTGAGTTAACCATATTTATAGAACTGCAAATATAATTCTATAAGTTCATGATGAACATATTCAGACCTGAAATTTCCCAATAATTTTCTGTATCATCTTCTTTGAACTACTTGTTGACTTGTAACACTGGTATTTGCTATATATCTACAATATTCCCTTTTATTTCTTACAATGGCTTAATTTTGTGTTAGACAAAGGAGACTTCTTTGATACTCGGTGAGGTGAGAGCCTTTTGCCTTCAAGCTTATTCTCACAATCTGCACTGGATTCATTTAAAGGACTAATTTCCTACATATGTTATTTTAAATTTAATAATAATAATAATAATGCTGATTTGTATCCAAAGAATTAGTGGAAAATAAAAGCCATAAATTGGCCGAATTCCAAAAAATATTTTCATTGCCTTCTGGTGTGCCATCATTGCTTACATTTTGACAGGACAAAGTAGTAGTTAGTATCTTACAGTATAAAATAATCAGAGACACTTTCGACTTGCACTTGTTGAAAGTTCCCTTACATTCTGAAATCTTTTAGTCCAAGTATTCTACACACACCTTTGCTCAGTCTACATAAGGACTATTGTAGTCACAATCAGATAATTTCATTTCTTGGTACTTTTTCAAATCATCAGTGAATAATAAGTAAGTATATATTAGTAAATGCAATTTGAAATTCTTCATTAATAAAATAAATAGCTAAATCCTTAGATGTGTTCCTTGAATACTTTTCCATATTTAGGCCTATGATAGTTCAAGTCATCCAGTTCATATGGGACCAAAAGGTTCTTCTTATTTCTATAAGTATGGAAGTATGCTTTGAATTGAACATCTAATTGTTCCCGAACTATGTAACGGAAAACAGGGGATATTTGCTCAAGTTCGTAATTCCAAATGCTCAGCTCTTGCAGAGATTTTTGCCCACAATGGTACAAGAAATCTGCTATAATTTCAAAGCTCAGGTCACAATAATACAACTCTAAGCGCCGCAAATTTGGAAATCCACATGAATTTACAAAAGCCCTTTTAAAGAGATCATCAGTAAAAAGTGGTGAGCCAGAGAGCAATAGTTCTTCTAAATTCTCATTAGCAAATAACCAGTCTAGATACAAGGAAGGAAAATCATCACTGAATCTGGAGTCAAATAGTACAGGAAAATCTGAATTGGAACCAAACATGAGACGTCGTAGAGCAGGAAAAGGTTTTGAGGATAAAAGATATTGAGGTACATGAAAGGAACTTTGAACATATGAATTATAATACAGACCTAAACTAACAAGATTTGGACAATGGTACTGAATCAGATCCATGTTTACATCATAAACTCCTTCCAAAGATAACTTGATCAAGTTTTTCCCTTGATCCCTCATAATAGGTACAAGACTATCCACAAAGAAGGAGGCAGATTCTTTGGGAGGAGAACTATCTGAATTCAATCTTCTTCTTCCATGTTCTGAAACATACTGAATATCTAATTCTGACAATTTCTCCAGGCAGGTTAGAGAGGCCAGTACACATGGAGATGATCTACTTCCTATTTCCACTCTTACTCGTTCAATGGATGGACACACAGTGGTGACAACTGCAAGTAAGTTAGGACTGTCTTGACATGACACTTTAAACTCAATTTCACGAAGCTGATAAAACACAGAAGGTGTTCGCAGCAACCACAGTTTTGTTGCATGCATTTTATAGAGAGCTCTAACAACATCACTGTGTTTTAAACAGCACAGTTGTGGGTTGTGCTTCAAGATTTGACACACCCCAGAATATGTGACTTCAGTATCAAGAATATCCAATTCAGTTAATGTCTGCATGTGTTTCAGATGTGATACGGCTTTATTATCTAAGTAACACAACTTCAATCATAAAACCCTGAAATAATAAAGAAAAATCACGGTACAGAAAGTGTTAATTGATTTTTCTCAACCAAACTCTAGGTTAAGAGACTAACCTCAAACTAGGACAATGGTTTCTGACGTATTTTAAGAAGAGGCCATTATCATGAGTCATTGTTTCAAAATGCAATGTCTGAACAGATTTAAGACATGGAGATAGAGCTTTTAAATACACTAAAAGTTGTCGAATATTCTTAAATTCCAATTGCTTCACATTCTGAAAATAATTTAATGTTGGACTCAAATTAGAAATGGACAAACATATTACATATTAATAAACTTTTTTAAACAGCAACATACTCTGCAAGTAGTCGCAACATGCCCTATGCTCAGATCATCTGTATATTCAGTGATACACAAACGCATAACTTGCTGCGTTACAAATAACCGCCACTTATCTTGATGGCCAAGACAATATTTACTTTGTCTCCGAGTAATATTATTATGCTCATAAGCTTCAAGTAAATCCTGTCCAACTGTAGCAGCTGAAAGAGGATATCACGATACCATAATATATCTTGTCATTAGGTTCCAATGCACAACTAGAATTGACTGCTTAATATACTGATAACTCTTTTGAAAATAATACTTGGCTTGTATCACTATGAGTATGATACTTACGCAAAGGTTCAAATGGGCTGTTGGAAAACCCTTTAGATTCCCATCTCTTCTTAACATTGAACCAAAAGTCAACATTTTGAAGAATATTTCCCACACACAGTCTATACAAGTCCTCTACCTTGTTGATAGGCATTTTCCAATAATTGCGCTGCACAAATTTCTGATTTCTACAAACTCATAAATATAGCAAATAAGTCTAACGCATCTTTCTCTGCCATTATTGCTCCCTTAAAACAGCAAATCAGTCTTGTTTCCAAATCAGTACTTCCAGCGATGACGTGTGCTTCAAAATTGATTAATGCTCAAAGGTAGCAAAACAATCAACACATTTCTTTGCTTAATTTATGCAACTTAGCAAGAATGCACACTCATTAATTGGTATCAATTCGGCTTCGTTTCCGCCACTTATAATTCTTGACAGCACACCTGACATACAAGAGCATGCAAGCGCGCACCTGACGGGAATTGCGACAGAGGCACAGTAGAGGCATTGGTCAACCCGAACGCCGCACACTGGGGCCGAACACCCAAAGAGTTGGTAATAAGACGAAAACTTGAGTAATTGATCTGAAATTTGTGCTTCAAGAGTGTGTTCGAGGTCACTGATTACAAACCTTTATCAGTTTCAGGATGTAATAGAAAGAGTGAGTGAAACAATGAATAAATTTAGTAAAATGTGAATATACTTGTAAAATTGATATAAAAGTTGTTACTCGGAAGTTAAAGGCACATTTATGTGAAGGTGTTCAAAATACGAGTACGAAGTAGTCCTTTGTAAAGTTTTTTATTTACAGACTCATTCGTTATCGAAAAGTCTTCAGGTCCTTCTTCACTGTCCCGACGAGAAGGACAGGCTGCCGGTGATAAAAATTCGTGAGAAAAAAATCTATAAAGATACGTAGTTAAAGAGTACCTAATCTGCTGTCTTCCTGAATAATGTCTCTGAGCGTATTTAAAACCTTAAAACAACAGGATTTAACTTCCGTTTGAACGGAAACATAAGCTGCAATCTGTGAGCCATACCAAATTGTCCAATGACCGATACGTCATCAAAACGCCTGAACGTGATAGTCCCGACGAGAATTAAAAATAACCCTAGACAACTGTTGACTTCACGGTCCCGTGGCTGGGTCATAGGCGAAGTAGCCCACGTGTGGACAGGAATATCTCTCCACACGTGAGGAGAGGGAAAGGTTCAGCATAGCGATCATGTTCGCTGAAAGATGGTTGTGGTGATCATAGCCAACTGGGCTGCTTCAATTCCACTGAGCGCGGAGTGTTCGTTTTTTTCGTGAAGGTGATCTATGTAGTAAAACTTACTAAAAATAACGGTATTAAACGATTATTTTAATTGAAACAGGTATTAAACGATTATTTTAGAAAAATGATACGATTAATATTGCTGATGTGGATGGTAAAGAGAGTGAAAAAAAGCAATCACACTTGGAAATCTGGTTATTGACGAAAGGCGTCGGTAGAAAAATGCGGTCAAACAAATACCGGTCAATTGATGAGTTCTAATTTTATTCTGTTCCGTGGCAAATTTCAGACACTTGTAGGGTTGGTACTTTTCCTTTCTCTTCTCTCCTCTCTCCCATACCTTCATCACCGTGACTCTGCGCTCTTCACTAAAGTGCATGCCACCAATCATATCAAATTACGGAAAATCCAAAATGCTTATGTAAGTTGTGTGTGTAACGTTCTGAAATATGACCTTCTCTCCCTATCAATGGTGGATTTAACGGACGGCAAATAAGCATTTGTCGCCTGGCCTCTTCTCGCCTATTGTATTCAGGGCTCTTGTAGCCTTGGGCCAAAATTAATTGAAATTTGTAAAATAAGAGTCCATGAATAACCAAATTATCGGAATAATTTTCCATACTCATCAAACATACAATTCTTCTTTATTTATACAAGCGTATTCACTTTCTTCTATCAAGCGCCCCAAACCATTTTTGTTGTGTCCAGGCTCGGACTGGCACACCGGCCCATAACAATTTCCAAGCATTTTATATTGATGTTGATAATAATAGTGTATTCATCTCCTTACAAAATAAAAAGACAGAAATTGCTTGGGGATGGTTGTTGTTGTTTTTTAATTTTGTGCAGAATCCAAAATTAAATTAATTTTTTCTTATTAAAAAATTGTAATAATGATTATCCAGTAGGTGAATCATTCCGACCGTCAAGAGTAAGATATTGTGTAAGTGTTAGGTGACGTGTCAGAGAGCATCTCTTGGTCAAGACGTCCTAGAACGAGGAAGTGGTTTCAGGGAGATAGCCAGCCGCCTTCCGATATTTTACTAACTATAATAAATCATTTTAGTTTCGACATCTTGCTCAAGGGCTCATGACCAAGGCAGTTACATCCAGGTCGTTGTTTGGATGTGTTGAGTATGGTACGGTACATTGCGTTTCAGTTCGGTAAAAGTGATATTTTTCATTCCTGTCATCGTTTATGATAAGAGCAAGATATTTTCAGGTTCTTTGATTCTTTCATTCGTTTGTTTCCAATGTAATTATTCTTTTTGTAGTCTGTTATTTTCTGGTGGTTTTACACAAGGTTACACACTATACTACTTGCAAACGAAAGTTGCATTGTGCAGTTTCCGACAATTCCCCAAACTTTGCCGGTCCCTCCAACTCTAATGAACTCACCGTTTAGGCTCTCCGGGGTTAAGCTCTCAATCACGTACTGAACCCAAAAAAATTCACAATTGTACTCACGCTTTATGACAATTTTAATGTTATTTTTGCAATCTTCATAAAATTACGGAGAATATGGATTTAAACCACATATAATGGTAAAATGAAGGATTCAGGTCAGGTTCATTCTTCCATTTACAAATCCTTCTTAATTTTACCGTAATTATACTGTATTTGAACTCATTTTATTCGCAATATAGAATACAAATATTACAGTGTGATGACCCGTGTATCAACGCCTGGACTGTTGTTTTAAATCTATGTTGCATTTTGTACTGAGAAACGCTCAAAATTAATCAAATATTCACTCTTCGAAGGTATGTCAGATTTTTTACGGAATGTCTTTGGTGGAGTTTTCCCAAAACAGGTTTGTAAAATGTTGAGTAAAATTTATTATCAAAATATTGCCACGTGGGGGATAAACTAAGTTACTCTCCGGAAACAAGCAAGGGACCATCCCATCAATTCCGATCAACCCCCCAAGGGGCTTACATCTAGTAAGTACGTGTTTGGCGAACACGGGGCCCCGAGCCGAGTTTGGCATTGCTCCTTCTTTTCTCTTTCCTGACCTCCCTTGGTCACTCCTTGTTCTTTTCGATCCCGACGCTATTAGAGCTAGGGTATCGTTCATTTTCCCCTTCTTCCCTTTCTTCTTCTCCTTCTCCTCTTTCTTCTTTCCCCCGCAGGGAGCTCAGTTTCGAGTGAGTATGGGCTTGGCGAACCCACGGTCCCGAGCTGGGGACTGGTACTGCGCCATCAGTCCTCGGATACCGTAAGCTTTGGGCATGCTTCAGCGACCACCATTGGCGCGATGGTGGAAAGTTGCGTGTTTCAAAGGACGGAGATCTTGCCTTCATTGGCCGGGTCGCGAGGAAGGATTAAACATCTATAAAAAAACCCTCAACCTCAAGGTGTGTTACGCGCCGATGAGGTGAATGGGTGTTGAGGACAAACACTCACTAGCGGACAACCTCTGGGGCAACTGCCGCACCTCAGTTGAGCAAGGCTTAGTGGCGTGATGCGGGGGCTCCACGTCACCGGACATTTATTTCCTCCGAACTCGTGGGACAAAATGAAAGATTCTTGTTTTCCCCTGCCTTGCGGAGTGGGCGAGCCGCAGGGTAAGTACCACGCCTCAGGATCTTCGAAGCGGCCGAGGGTTGACAGCCCTCCCACTTCAGAAATCTCAAAGCCAAAGTTACAGAGCATTCCTTATAAGAATGTTTTTTATGTCACATATCAATGGAACCTTCATAAAAAATATCACCTTTTTATATATTTAAAGGCCTAGAAGGTCTCGCTGGTACGTTAAAAAATATAAAAAGATTAAGAAATGGAACAATGCTGCTTGAGACAAGAACAAGCAAGCAATCATTGAAACTACTTGATTGTAGTATGCTTGGCGAGTTCCCTGTGAAGTGCGAACTCCATGCTGCACTTAATCGCAGCACGGGGGTCGTCAGTTTCAGGGACATAATGGAAATGGCAACAGACAAACTTGTTGCAGAATGGAAGGCTGACCATGTAGTTGAGGTGAGTCAGATCATGAGGAAGGTAAATAGTGTTCTGGAGAAGACCAGTTCCTTCATCGTGACTTTTGACCGTCCTAAACTACCAAAGGAACTGAAGGCTGGATGGCTGAACCTGCTGGTCCGTCCCTTTATTCCGAATCCTCTGCGCTGTTTCAAGTGTTAGAGGTTTGGACACACGACAACATCGTGTAAGGGACGTGATACCTGTGGAAAGTGCGGAAAGGAGGCACACGTACCCGGCGTCTCATGCCCAGGGCCTGCAAAGTGCATTAATTGCATTGGCAGCCACCCGGTATGGAGCAGGGAGTGTGTCGCCTCCAAGAAAAGAAAGTGCAGGAAATAAAAACTACGGAGAAGATCCCATACGGTGAAGCGCGGAAGAAATACAGGGCTTTACACTCTGTATTTTCTACCAGTTACTCCACCGCAGCCAAGACTCCAAAGCAGATGAAGACCGTATCTGTTCAGGCCGATTTCAGTGATGTGTCTACGACAACGTCGTGCACATGTCAGTGTAAATGCGAAAAGAAAGATATTTCAGTCGTTCTTGTCAAGCCTAAAACACCACCAACACTACAAAAAAACCAAGTAGTACTAAACCTGCAACAAAGACACAAAGACAAAGCAGGGTTCTAGGGCTAAACCCCTGAACCCTGTTCAATTTTTGATAACATCAAGTACAACACCAAACAAAAAATCGCACAGACGTAAAACGAACGTCTCTGTGTTTTCTTCCTCGGAGTCAGAATGTGTATTGTCCGACGGTGACGCAGAAAAACGCATTCACGAACCTGACCCCGGAGGTTCCAAACACTAATGGCTTCCATACTTCAGTGGAACCTTAATGGCAATAGAACTCAACGTGAAGAGTTACAACTCTTAGCACGTCGTAATCCGATCTGTATTTGCCTGCAAGAGACACACCTTTCACCAGAACACTCACCCTCTCTGCGAGGATAGAGCAGCTTCAGATATGACGACACCACGGGAGATCGAGCAAGAGGTGGAGTTGTCGTGTTTGTTAGAAACACAATCCTCTGCTCACTTGTTCTCCTACAAACTCAATTTCAGGCTATAGCAGTCAAAATTCAGAGCGTACCAGCAATGACCGTGTGTTCAATCTATCTTCCTCCGACACGAGATTTCTCGGAGACTTCTCTCAAGAATTTAATTCACCAACTCCCTCGACCATTCCTCCTCCTCAGAAATTTCAACGCACACAGTGTACTGTGGGGCTCGTCGAGCGATTGCCCCAGGGGACGACTGCTGAATAGTCTTTTTGAGCAGGAAGATATACGTCTACTGAACACCGGGGAGATGACCCACTTGGCGTTTGCCACCGGGTCTTGGACTGCTATAGTTCTGTAAATTTACTCTCCTGAAGTTGCTGATATATTTCAATGGAAGGTAGAAGATGATCTGCATGGTAGCGACCATCATCCTATCTGGTTGTCCTTGCAGGAACGTGCAACTGTTCCCGAATGCAAGCCACGAAAATGGATTCTCAGAAGGGCAAATTGAACACTACCGTTCTCTGTCTTTCTTCAGAGAAACGGGTAGTGTCCAAGAGAGGGTCGACCATCTGACCCAGGTGATTCATCACGCCGCTGAAGAATCCATTCCGAAAATATCTATTTTTCCGCGAAGACCTCATGTTCCCTGGTGGAACGACGCATGTCGCTCCGCCATTCGGGCAAGGCGAAGAGCATTACGGAAATTTAAGGCTAGTCCATCTCCGGAAAACCTTGCCGCATATCGGATTGCTAGAGCAAAAACTCGCAGAACTATCAAAGAATGCAGATCCACCTCCTGGAAAGAGTTTCTAAGCATCATTAAGAGAACAACATCGTCCACTAAAGTATGGGAGTCCATCCGAAAGATATCTGGAAGGTATTCTCGAGTCCCAATATCTGGACTCAATTATCAGGGTCGGGTTCTCACCAATAAAAGAGATATGGCAACAGTGATGGCTGAGTACTTTGCTGCCCTAACTACAGCAAACTGCGATCCTGATTTCGCGAGAAAAAATGAAACAGCAGAGAGCATACCTTTTGACTTTCGTTCCACCAAATGGGAACCCTACAACTCTTCCTTCTCCATGTGGGAACTTGAGTCAGCTCTAGCCACAGTCCACGACACTGCTCCTGGCTCCGATTCAATTCATTATAAAATACTGAGACAACTCAGTCTCGAGTCGAAAGAATACCTTCTGGATATCTTTAATCTTTCTTGATCCGAGGGAGTATTCCCTAATTCCTGGAAGGAAGCAACGCTTATCCCTTTATTAAAACCAGGTAAGGACAAAACGAACATTAATACTTATCGAAGCATTGCCTTGACGAGTTGCGTCGGTAAAACTCTGGAGAGAATTATCAATTGACGTCTCGTCTGGTAACGGCATGACTTGCTGAGTCGATCTCAGTGTGGTTTCAGGAAGTTCCATTCCACCCTGGACAACTTACTTCTCCTGGAATCAGCAATTCAAGATGCTTTCGACCGAAGACAACATCTCATCGGAATATTTTTTAACATCGAGAAGGCTTACGATACTACTTGGCGTCATGGCATTTTACAACAACTCTATGCCTGGGGTTTTAGAGAACGTCTTCCCCTGATGCTCATGTCCTTTTTGGATCAACGTTCTATCCGCTATAGAATTGGAAGAGACACCTCGGATCTCCTTCTCCAAGAGAACTGTGTTCCTCAGGGCTCAGTCTTGAGTGTGAGCTTATTTGCAGTGGCCATAAACAGCATAACGTCTGCTGTAAAGAATCCTGTTTTACAATCTCTTTTTGTCGTTGACTTTGCTATCTTTTGTTCATCACAGAGTGTCACAGGTGCGGAGCGACAAATCCAACTCGTCCTCAATAGATTATACCACTGGTCTAAAACGACAGGTTTTCGTTTCTCTGCTGAGAAAACACGCTGTGTTCTTTTCAGTAGGAGACCAAGCCTTCTGGCAGAACCTNAAGCTGTGTTCTTTTTAGTAGGAGACCAAGCCTTCTGGCAGAACCTCACCTCGTCCTGGGGAACAACATTCTAAAATTCTACCCTTTTGTAAAATTCTTAGGTCTAATTTTTGATCAGAGACTGAATAGTATTGAACATCTGACAGACCTAAGAGCAAGAACATTAAAGTCTCTGAATTTATTGAAGTGCTTCAGTAGCTGGGAATGGGGTGTTGATCGCTACTCCCTGCACCAGTTTTACGAGTATTCATAAGATCTCGGCTCGATTATGGCTGCGTTGTATATAGCTCTGCTCGTACAAGGTATTTAAGGAAGTTGGATAGTGTCCACCATGCTGGAATTCGACTAGTAACGGGAGCCTACCGCACTAGTCCCATTCCGAGTTTGTATGCCGAGAGTTGCGAACCATCTCTTTACCTCCGGCGGCAACTCCTCATGCTATGACACTTGCCACGTGCAAACCTTACCCGAGAATCTGGTGCACAACGCGGTTTTTCATCCTTCCTCTTCTTTCATCCGTTTCTACAACAACAGACTGAGAGCAACCAACCCTTTTGGATATCG
The DNA here is from genome assembly GCA_002313205.1 of Laupala kohalensis. NCBI lineage: Eukaryota > Metazoa > Arthropoda > Insecta > Orthoptera > Trigonidiidae > Laupala > Laupala kohalensis. The sequence goes on from NNCF01126541.1 coordinate 395,232, forward strand.
CTCCAAACAAATTTTAGAAACCTTAAATATACGCACATCTAATGTTTTACACCAAGGTTTTAGTAAGTCTCCTCCTTGGGCTCTGCACAAGCCGAAGATTATTTTCGATCTTCTGCATCATGACAGAAAGAACACTCCAGCTCCGATGTTGAGGGCATACTTTCACCTAATCATCGACAAACACCGGGTCCGTATCCCCGTGTTTACGGACAGGTCGAAGCAAGCTGATGGTGTCGGCTGCTCAGTGATTTTCCCCCGTGAGACCTGTGGCTACCATCTAGGCGACTTGTGCAGTGTTTACACTGCTGAGTGCTACACCATATTAAGAGCATTGCGATCAACAAAGAGCTCCGGCGGATCACATTTCCTTATTTGTTCTGATTCGCTGAATGCCCTTCAAGCAATGCAGAACATGTATCCAGCTGATAAGATGATCCAAAACATCAAGGATGTACTTTTCTCACTCCAAAGTGATGGAAAAAACATAATGTTTTGCTGGGTTCCCGGACACGTGGGTATCAGAGGAAATGAGGAAGCAGACGATTCCGCAAAGACGGCATGCCTCAAGAATCGCGTGGATTTCTCCACGATTCCAAAACGAGATCTCCTAAATTCCGTCAAAATAAGGATTCTGAATGAATGCAGCAATGAGTGGTTAGCTGTTGAAAGGAATAAGCTCCGACTTATCAAATCTTCTGTTAAGTCATGGAGCAGTTCCTGTAGGTCAGACCGGCGAGACGAGGTCTTGCTGACCCGCCTGCGCATAGGACATTGTCCTCTCAGTCATAAGTATCTCTTACTACTTGATGATGAACCCGTTTGTGAGGAGTGTAGCTGTTCTCTGACAGTGCGTCACCTACTAACTGATTGCAGAAGATACTCAAGTATACGGAGACAAATTGGTCTCGCTGCAGATTTACCAACAATTCTCGGAAATGAAACGGTTAATGTTAATAAACTATTGAATTTTATGAATAGTTCGGGGCTCCTCCCACAAGTGCTTGGGAGGGTTTAAAATTTGCATTCCCTTTTCATCTTTACTATCTTCTTTGTTTTCATCGTTCGTTTCTGTAATTCGAAAATATAATATTTAAAAATTGGTTTCCTTTTTTGTGATATAATGTATTGGTATTCTGTTTTCTTTTATTTTCTTTCATCTTTGTATTTCGATATTTGTTGAATTCAGGAGGGTTTTTAGTGGGTATGGTCGAGATATTTGGCGAGTCCCACACACGGGGAAGAGTCACTACGACTCTTCTCTATGGTGGGAAACTGCATTTTTCCCTACTTGCATGGGCTCTAATGACCTCGATGTTGACGAGCCCTAAAGCACCCACCCCCCAAAAATAAATTCCGATGAATGGTCCATGAGCAGTGGCGGATTTAATACTTACAAAAAATATTTAATAAAATACGTACTTGTCTATTTATTATTCCAAAATGAATCGTAGATATAATGTGAAGTCAAAATTCGAGATCAATAATAACAAAAGTGTTAAATAATATTCCCGCCTATGGAAAATCCGCCATAGGCTATCCGAAGGAATACCGGAACAAAACCTGGGCCAGAATGGGGTAAAGAGATATTGTATAGATCCGTGCCAACGTTATAAATAAACTACAATGTATAAAAAAAATCAAAACAACATGCATGAGAAAAGGAATTTAATGTATCTGGAGTACTATGACATTGGTGTGATAAAGTATAAGAGAAATTAACATCACTTAAATCATCCGAAAGCACATGGAAAACAATATTTATTGGTATGTGGAATCTCTCGTTAACTTCTTAAAATTGTTTCACATTATAGCAACAATAGTGGTTGACACGCCAGGACGATGAATATTAGCCTTAATACGAGTGTTGTGTTCGTGAACTAGACTGTTTCTTCTGCAGCTGGGGTGGGATTTTAATAAGTCTTTCTTAACAAAGAAACTTCTTTCTTAAAACGACCACTTCATAAATGTATATGCATGGGAGAGGGAGAATATTGAATTCTCTAAATAAAGTTTTATATAAATTTCGGGTGTGACATACTGATAATTCGAACTATCCTATTTTTTATTGTAGGAGTTTGAATACTCTGAACGGTTTGGCTTCAAACGATAATGCCGTATCGTAAATGAGAATAAGCATTTGCAAAATACGCGCAGCGAAAAATGTGTTGACTTACAATGTTGAGTAGATGACTTTATCAATGTGACAATTCAATTTGAGGTTGTCCTGCATATGGAGTCCCAACAATTTGGTTAACTTGACAGTTTTTATTCGGGCTCGCTTTATCGAAAGTGATGTAGGAGGAAGATATTTCGTTACACTATTGCGAAATGACATGGATACAGTTTATTAGTATTAACAATGAGGTGATTTGAATGAAAACAAGACGAGAGATTAAATAGATTTTTGGAAGTTTGATGCTATCGGTGTGTATCCTGTCCTTTATTTTCACTGATATAATTGAAAAAAAGTGTTCAGAAAACATCAATTTCTCATATCACCCCATTTGAATACTTTAGAGTTGAATTTTCATAATATCCTTTCTTATCGAACATTTTTGATAAATTTTCGTGTCACGCACTTTCCAATCCCCGCCTCTGGGGGTGTCGCACACCTCATGTGGTCTGAAGGGTACATAATGCCACTAGAAATACGATTATTCATATAAGAATACTAACATGTATATATATGCAAGAGGATAATAGGACCATAATATCGGTCATTTTACTTTATTTTTACATCTCGCCCTTCCCACCCTCCAGGATACCGGTATTGGTGAATTGAACATTACATTGTTGGTAGTATAAAAATCTGGTCAACCCTATAAATGTATCCGATATATTTGTAATTTTTTTATAATTAAATATTAGTTTTCAATTATCCATTAACATATTTCCCCTCTACCCTCACCCAAGGGGTGCTAGTGGTGTGTTTGTTTCTTGTGGGCAAAGATTAGATTAACACAGTGTCGAGATTCCATTATCAACTGAGCGACACCGAAAATTATGGACTTGTTACTGGTATATGTCATGTTCGATATGTTTTACATGGCATCCCCTTCCCTAGGGTGCTGGGTTTCGTACGGGTTGATTGTAGACTTTGACGTCTTTGAGAATGACACCACTAATTTCAGAGGCCTTAAAAACTCACCACTAATATCCACCACTTTCGATTATTTTTACATTTTACTTCTTCTCACCCCCAAAACACAGGGTATTTATTCTCTATAGGGGTGATCGTGTACTTATATGACAATTAAGGTGTCTTTTCACATCAGCGGTCTTAAAAATTAATTAATCAACACCAATGTCGGTCGTTTTTTTGTTTACCTGTCATTCATTCCCACGCCTACATCAGGGATATATCATCTACAACGTGAACTGATTGAGAACTTACAAAGCGCCGGGGACGCTCTCATCCATCTCAACGGTACCGAGAAGTATGGTTTCGAATCTAATATCGGATTTTTCCATAATGTTAACATGTTCTCCTCTTCTCATCCCCTCCCTAGGGGTAGAAGGGTTCTTTTACTCACATAGTGCCTGTTATTTTACAGTCAGTCATCTGTGTATCAAGTTTGGTTGAGAGATTGCTCCAGGATTTCTATTAATGTCGGGATACATACATGAAATATTCGAATCCCCATTTCACCCCGTTAGGGGTGGATTTTCGTAAAATATTTCTTAGTGTCTCTCTCTCTCTATATATATATATCTTCGTTTCGGCCAGCGAGAACCACAAAAAAAACCTTTCATCCTAAAAAATCCCTGAAGTCTGAATTTGGAAAAAAAAACGTTTTTTAGCAATTCTGTTCAATACAAATGCAACAGTGTGGCAAATTTTCAATTTTCTTTCTGAAATCAATGCAGACAGAAAATTATTCATTGGTAAAACGCTGAAGACAACATACAAATATTTCTTCCACTTTTCTCCCATGGAATAGTCAAGTATCTCAAATTCCAGAAATTTATTTTTAGATATGTAATTGAGCAACATATGTACATAAATATCAAAGTGATAACTCCATAAGTTCATGGTATATGGTAAAAGTAATATATCACGCCATTAGCGCCAATAATAAAAGAAAATTACATCTCCCTCTTTGCAGCCGTTGCAATATTACATATTAAAAAACTCAAAAAAATCTATTCTAAATATTAAAATTTTACGTAGAAAAACAAAGATGATGCCTCAATTACTTTTTGCATTTTCGAAGGTTTTACTATAATTTACAAACTGACATTTTTCCTTATTTCACTTTTTTTTATCAAAATTTCGAAAATCCTTTGTGGTCTCGTTACAACAGGTCCCTACTGTCGAAATTCTGAGTCATTCAATCAGTTATTAATCAATGCAAACCATAATGTACTAAAGCTAGAAACATTAAATTTCGACAGTAGGGACCCGGTTTACGAGACCACACACACACACACACACACACACATATATATATATATATATA
>NNCF01126541.1:401359-437288 GCA_002313205.1 Laupala kohalensis
ATAAATATATATATATAAAATTTAGATATGTAATATATTACTATTGTTATAATTATTATTATTACTTTACTCTTCTCCCACACTTCTTTTGAAAATGTGTTTCACGAATGTTTATCCAATGTACCATATTTTCAATACTTATTGCAGTAAATCACATAATCATTTCCATTAATGATTGATTTTATTTACATATTTTTTTATTATTTTTAAATGAATTGAGTATTTTCAAATGAATGTTTGGTTTTATGATTCAAAGAGTTATCAGAAATTACCAAATAGTAAGGAATACGAGGACACAGACAACGATGTCGCTATTGATGAAGACAGTGTGTCAGAACTCAAGAACAACGATGAAACTGAGGGGAATGTCGCTTTAGAGACTGGAGAAGATGAACTGAAAGATTTATTTTTATTTGTTTATTTATTTTTGTGGGTACAAAATACACCGCTCAGCATTTCTGCTCTTCAGGTGAAGTTCGAATTTGCAATGCAGAGAGCATGCCGAAATGATTGATTGGGGAAGTCAATGGACAGCTCCAAGAGCAATTAAATTGAAAGAATTAAAAGATTAACTGATTATGAGAAGGGTTTGGGTTTCGTATGGGTTGCTAATGTGGATGAAAAACTTATATGGGAGGTGCACATCACTTCACTCACACTTTTACTTATTTCCCTTTCTGACTCCCCTAATGGCCTCCTTCTTACATCACTTCACTTCATATCACTATCCTACCCATCATCTCTAAACAACTGGCTTTGTAACTACACTACTACACACTATTTTCCAGAACTTGCCTAACCTTGTGAGTAGATGAAGAGCCCGATATCCTCTCCGCAACCGATACAGGCATTGAATTCCAATCCCTAATTGTTCTGTTTAAGAATGAAAATTTTCCAACGCCTGTTCTTTTTTTTCTAGTTTTGAATTTCAAGAAATGGTCTTTTCTACTTATTCGAGTATGATGTTCCAAATTTTCTGATATATATTTCCAAGCGGGTTCATTTTTATAAGCTTTGAATAAATTTACCAGTCTAGCTCGTTTCCTTCGAGTTTCTGACGATTCGAAAACTACGCAATCTGTTAAATTCGATTCGCGATTAATAAATTATAGAGCCTTTTTTGAACTCGTTTAAGGTCCTGAATTTGTCCCTTCCGATAAGGATCCCAACAAGCGTTCGCATACTTCACTATCGGTCTGACGAGAGAATTATAAGCAAGTTTTCGTGTTTCAAATTTACATTTTTTAACAGTACGCATGACAAAATGAAGTGTTCTCCAGACTTTCCGCGCAATATAACTGATGTGTTCAGACCATCCTAATTCTTGTCTCAGAATTACTCCTATATATTTACATGATACTTTTTCTGGAATCGTTTTTGATTTTATATGTCAGTGGATCTCTGTGAATTCGCTTTGTAAAACTCATTGCATTACATTTTTCCGAGTTAATTTTCATTTTATTTTCTTCTGCCCAATTGCTTACATTGTCTATATCCTTTTGTAAAGTTAAAACGTCATTCTTATCTTCAATTTTTCTATATATGATGCAGTCATCAGTGAATAAGCGCAACTTACTATCAGTTTTCAAATATATATCAATATACAAACGCTAAGAACAAAACCGGTCCAATAACGCTTCCCTGAGGAACACCGGATGTTACTTTACTACTATGATACATTCACATTTGAACTCTCGAATCAATTTGGTATACTTCCGTGCAATAAGAAAATCTTTTCGACTGTTACTGAGACTTTATTTTACGACAAGTCGAGAATGGATATTCAACATCGCACCCTCTCGAAATTCATACGCTTTATTCGTTCAAATATGAGAAGCACTCTCTCACTTGTTTCGATGATAAAAGATTTTGAGTGGATAATATAACAAGTCTACCGTGGGGTCACTATCGCATTGCGTCAGATGAGAGTGAACTGTCGTTGTGAGCAGTCGTCATCATGAAAGAAAATATCACAAACCTCGCACGCAATATCATCCATGCCATGTTCCAAATACAATATTGTGCTCCTGCAATGTGTGACTTGAGTCAAATTGCAATCGATGCACATTAAAATTTATTAGCATTGTTTGAGAAATTGGGTCGTCATCCTGAAAGTGACACACAACGCTACATCATGCAAGAACGGGTCACTGTTCTGCGACGTGCGCTCTGGTCATCTCCTACTGAAAATCTACCACCCGCCTATGATGGAGGACACTGGGGCAAAACAACAGCGTGGTCTCTCTCGTAGGTTTTCAGTGTACCATCTGTCTGAACATCCTCGCTCGATTTCTCCTATCTTCCCGCAGACATACGTTTTGCTGGGAGTGTTTGGAGAAGTGGATACAGAAATATGGTCACGCCTACTTTCCCCTATGCCGCAACCACTTGGGTGACTACAGAGTGAGTCTGTGGCACGATATCATCCCTCACCTCACCAACGTGATGGTGGTCAGTGACTACAATAGTCGATTTCTTCTTAGGTCGACTATTAGACTACGCGTAAGTTTTTTTCTTTAACTTTAACTACACTATTATGACAAGGTTTCATGTATAATTTAATGTTTCATATCGCACCATTTCAGATGATGTCATGTTGCTGACTCTGTCGATGGAATTGTAATTTTTGTATATATTTTTATTATATTCATTTTTTGTTATTTTCGTTGTGTTTATGTATTCCTTTCTTGTATTAAAGAAGTTTGTTTTATAATATCTCTCTTTTATTTACCTTCACTCAAGACCTGAATAGGATACTCCCACAGAAAAAAAATTAATAAAAAACATCATTTTAAAAAAATTTTGAAGCAAAGTATACATTAGAATATAAAAAACATATTGATGACAAAATTCATAATTCAGCATCCTGCGGATGTGTGACAGCAACCTGCGGATGAAATAAATTTCCTAAATTGGTAAGGCGTGATATTTGAGAGTCGAAGAGGGATTATCCTCCTCCGCGGATAAATATCAATCCTATTTCTCGCCTTTTCAACGCTCAGGTTGCGAATTATCTCTTTTCTGTCCACATATAACTTAGTTGACACATCGTTTTCATCTACGGGTAACTTGACTTGATGAATGGACTTGTTCATTATCACATGTTTCCTTTCAAGTTTCACGGCGTGTAATACATGTTCTATCGCTTATTTCACATAGTATTTGTTCACTGCATCTGAAGCGTTCAAGGGAACACCTATGTTTTCTATGCGAAAGCGATTTGCATTAAAACGCGACATGCCATTCTGTGGTTGCAGGCATAGTTTACTTGAACCTTGTTCCTCCCTCACATCTCGAAGCCCTATTTGTTAGAGACCTTCCAATCGCGTACCTACATGTTTAATATATATAGTTGAGCTCTCAGGCAATGGGAATCTCGTCATCCACATATAGCTGCACTTGTTCTTCAATATGCTGTTTTCAGCATCCTGATTGCTTTTGAAACGATGATCTATAGCATTGAAGAGAGTGTGATGCAAGGTATCTACCATACATTGATATAATTTCATTGCGAACAAAATGTTGACTCGCGAGATCTTCGCAAACACGTTTCCACTCTGCCACTTGCTCCTCTACTTCTTGTTTTTTGGCAAATTGTTGTGATACATTATCGATAAAGTAGGTGTGCGTTAAATCATCAATGTATAGCTTCACTGTCGTTTGTATATTTTCGTTTATCGTCTTATGCAGAATGTCAAATCGCTTGTCCACATTATCGAGTGTATTTTGGATGATTGTGTTCACAAGGGTTTTGTTTACAACATTGTCATGATCTTCACACTCTACCCGTTCTTCCTCGAAGACTTGAGATACATGTTGCTTGACTTTTGTTTCAATTTCTTCGATCAAACGATTGTAGAGATCTTCGACGTAGATTTTGGTCACAAGCATACATTGTTCTACGCGTCTTGTTTGCGGTTAATCGGAGAGGATTTCATGTAGTTTACTCACTCGCATGTCCACATACGCTTTCACATCGTTTGCCAGCAAAGGACATGAGTTACCCTGTGTTGACGTGTTGCCATCCATGAAGATATAGCATCATCATACACTATACTCTTCTGATTTATACCGCCTCCTCCCACCATGACACACGTATTCAATTACCCCCTCTGAGATTGCGAAACTCAGGATATACGTCTCGACTCCCCCTCTCGAGTCACCACACCCATCTCTCTCAAAACCGCTCTTGGGTAAAAAGCGCAATACGTCTCTGACTGTCATCGCAGGCGGATTGCTTCCTGTGTTTGGTAATTGCCTCCTATGATGCAAGATTGCATAATGTGCTAGGGGATTGCATCAAGTGACGTACTTCCTGTGGTGCCATATTGCATCCTGTTATGGAAGATTGTGCAATACACTGGATTGACCGGGTGTTGTGCTGAAACCGTCACAACGGGTTTGCGAAATCGGACTTTGACCTGTGGTCAAACTGGCAAATGCCATTCTTCTTATCGCACCACGCCCCCTTGTTTGTTCAAACCTGTACATGTGTTATTCTTATGAATGAATCTGTGTTCAAACCGACACATGCCAACACGGCTTATCGCATCCCACACCTTTTTTCTCTTATCTTCTCTAATCTGTGTTTAAACCGGCACACGTCTCCTACTCTCTTACTCTGAACCTCCGGTAACCACGCTCCCACGTTACTCCTATTCGATGGGGGACGTTAGGGATGCAAGAAATGTGTAAGATAAAATAATACTTATAAACGCTACGACAATGACCATATGTTTTTATCATATGTTTTTATTTTGTGTTACGTGCACGTATATTTAGTAGAGGTATTCAGTGGCGAGTCGATGGATACTTATGATAAATCAGCGCTATGAACAAAACATTTTGATGTTCATGCGCCAAATTCACCATCTTTACCATGTAGAGGAATCCCAAGACAGTGACCGAGGTGCTGCCTGATGCCAGAAAACTGCCGGACCGAGGTGCTGCCGGACACCCAAGTTTTAAAATCTTGAGCAAAATTAAAGAAAAGATATCGTGAAAAGTCGAAAAAAAATGAATAGCAATGAAAAATATGGTGAAACGAATATCATCGGATGTGTCGATGAAGACTTCGTATTTCCTGAGAGATTGTATGCAAATGACTGCGTATTTGTCGAAAAATCTCAATTTTAAACTTCAGAACCGAGTTACCTGCAGTATGTATACCCGGCCGTCGCGTTGCTATGGAGTGTGAAATTAGTGGTGAGACCCGGCCGGATCTCTTGATATTCGTAGTTTGTAGAAAAGAAAATATTTTTTCGAACTCTACGAACAGAATGGAATGCAGGGGTTAGATGAAGAATATAGTGTAAAATATCCGTGGGTTAAACACGTTAAACGAAAAAATACAGATTTTTTCAAAAAAATTGTAAAAGATAAAAATGAGTTTTCCAATTGATCCAGCAGTTTCAAGAAGTGACTAATATTCCTAATTCGTTTTCAGCGTTAAGATTCGACATTCTTTAAATAGCTGAGAACTCTTTGATTCTATAGTTTGAAGGGGATATTTACGATTTATGTTAACTATTTCCTTCATCTCAAAATAAGAAAAGAGTGGTAATAATACTAACAATCTTAATATGTAATATCGAGTGCACTTAGGATAGTCTCAATTTGGATTTGAATATTTGCAGCAAGAATTTGTGATGCGAATACAACACATATTTGAGGAAATCTCCCTCTCGAAAAATGTCCATTTTACAAATTTTGCTAGAAAGTGAAGAAAAACGTATTTTGGAGATGGAATATAATCTATAGAGGCATAAAAACGATAAAGAAGAAATTGTTCTGTTTCGGAGACTAAATCTATGAATCCTTGTGTATTTTGACGTTCTGAATCCGAATATATGTGTTGAATTGCTCCATTACACTACATTTTTATCGCGAAAAAACACCCATAATACAGAAAATATTGATTTAAAAAAACAGTTGGGAGGAGCAATCCTGAATATGGATTCAGCGCATCAAAATACATAAGGTTAACTTTAGTCATTGGAACGACAAAATTTTTGTACCTATATATTCCCCCCTTCCAAATCACAATTCGTATTCAATTTGCACTTGGAGTGTGTAGTCAATTTCTTCTACCCTAATTTTATCATCCACTCATGATTTTGTCTTTACTCATAAATTACAACAAAGTGACCTGCATTCAAAATTTATTATTGTAATGAATTCTATTGCAATTTGTCCTGTAAGGGTCTACACGATCGTTTGGCGTCGAAGCATCGAATTACAACAGATATACACATAGTGTATGTATCTCAATGTAAGTTTTGGAACATAATCACAGGACTACACAAATAGCATGTAACAAAAGCAAGGGTGTAAATGAAAACGGAACAAAGGTTTGTTTCGCTCGAAGAATGGAAACAACATTCTTGTTCTCATTTAGTTTCATGTCGCATTGAAACAAAACTCTGAACGGAGGATCGTTTCTATCCATTTTTTAAATTTCGAATTACACAGAGTGTAAGGAAAGTACTGTAATCGGTCGAATTTTTTTAGATCTCTTCGGATCTTTGCGAATTGTCTCCAACAGAGACTATGTTCAAATTTTGGCGATGACGTCCAATGTCGTATGTGTGTGGAGAGAAATTTGTTCCCCCAAAAACTCTTGGAGAAGAATCTTGGAGGGTTTTTAAAAAATGTACTTATAAGTCTACTGCAAAGAGTTTAGTGTGGAAGATAGATCATGCAATCTACAATTTAATGTGGAATTATGATGTTAAGGGTATGTTGTACCATGTAATGTGATGATAAATATTTTGAAACTGATTGATCTTTTAAATATGTCTTATGTTCAGTAATTATAATATATTATGATTTCTTCTTTAAGACTTTTTTCCTTTGTGTTCAATTTTAGTGTTATGTAGGGTGTTTAGTGCCACGAGTTTCTTTATGAATTGTAATTGGAAAGTTGAGTGGGATGCTTTCCAAGATTTTTATTCGTATTTGGAAATGGAAAATTTAACGTGCTATTGAATATTTATCTACATGGAGTGATAATATGTAGGAGGTGGCTGGTAGGGCCATTGTTTGTAAGTTGGTCGGTTAGTTGGGTTTACCAACAACTTGGCCCACGTGGTGATAGTAGTAGTTAGTATAGTAAGAGTTAGTACTTGAAGTAGTAGGAGGTAGATAGCAGTCACGGCTATATGAACCGGGATAATGAAGTGAAGGATAATGAAGTGAAGGATAAGAATAGTAAGAGTTAGTACTTGGAGTAGTAGGAGGTAGATAGCAGTCACGGCTATATGAACCGGGATAATGAAGTGAAGGATAATGAAGTGAAGGATAAGAATAGTAAGAGTTAGTACTTGGAGTAGTAGGAGGTAGATAGCAGTCACGGCTATATGAACCGGGATAATGGAGTGAAGGATAAGAATAGTAAGAGTTAGTACTTGGAGTAGTAGGAGGTAGATAGCAGTCACGGCTATATGAACCGGGATAATGAAGTGAAGGATAATGAAGTGAAGGATAAGAATAGTAAGAGTTAGTACTTGGAGTAGTAGGAGGTAGATAGCAGTCACGGCTATATGAACCGGGATAATGAAGTGAAGGATAATGAAGTGAAGGATAAGAATAGTAAGAGTTAGTACTTGGAGTAGTAGGAGGTAGATAGCAGTCACGGCTATATGAACCGGGATAATGAAGTGAAGGATAATGAAGTGAAGGATAAGAATAGTAAGAGTTAGTACTTGGAGTAGTAGGAGTCACGGCTATATGAACCGGGATAATGAAGTGAAGGATAATGAAGTGAAGGATAAGAATAGTAAGAGTTAGTACTTGGAGTAGTAGGAGGTAGATAGCAGTCACGGCTATATGAACCGGGATAATGAAGTGAAGGATAATGAAGTGAAGGATAAGAATAGTAAGAGTTAGTACTTGGAGTAGTAGGAGGTAGATAGCAGTCACGGCTATATGAACCGGGATAATGAAATGTAAAGCTACAATTTTTTTCTGGGTCCACCGGGATTTGAACCCAAAGTGACACAGTGGCAAGCAAGCATGCTAGCCTCAAAGCCACCGGAGGGGCTATCAGCATTGGAACGAAACTATCAACACCATATTGTTTCCATCCCGCACTGAAACGAAACTCCCAACGCAATATGTTTCAATCCTGCTTTCGGAATGGAGACTCGTTTCAATTCAAATTGGCGCAGACCTCCCAACTATTTTAAGTTTCGATTCGCATCGAAACGAAAATACGAAAGCCCGTTTCGTTTCCCCTGAGCATTATAAACATAGTTATGTGTGGCCTTAGAATATTTAAAATTTTAAGTTGTTAGATGCCACATATACTTCACAATATTTCGAATAACAACTGTCCGTAAATTTAACTAATTCGCGAAGTTCAAAATTGTTTTGAATTTACATTTTTAAAAGAAATGGTAACTGGGTTTTTTTCTTTGGTAACCGAATATCATAGGCGTCAGTGGTTTATTGGTAGCGCCGTATCTACCACGATGTCGCTGGGTTCCATAACGCAGGTTCAAACTCTGCCCTATTTCCAATCAGTAGGTGTAAAATCATGTGAACCCAGAGATACAAAGAACGATGAACAGATGGTGTAAGTTTCGCATCTTAATCTAATGGTTAAGATTAATGTGTAGTAATGTGATATATCTTAAACTTATTACATTCTGGAACAATCATGTTGCGTATATAATTTATTGATAAATTTAAAGGAGAGGAGACACAAGGCTTGGCCTTACTTTCCCACTTGTTGCCGCAGTTTTGCAATGAAAGTGGGAATGTATATATTTAGCTCTCGCTGGTCATGTGTGCTCTTATACATACTGAGTTACAGCGTAATTTTCGAAAAATTCCTGTCACATGCATATGTGTTGTGAGAAGAATGAACGCGGTAAAATTCAAAAGTACATTGCTACTTTCCGAATTGTTAGTAAACATTATATACCATGTAAACCACTAAAGTAAACTCGAAATATTTGTCATTCATGTGAAGATAAAGTTAAGATGTTGACATCAGTCATTCAAATTTTATTATGGATTGTTTGTAATTTTGTATCCAATATTACTTAGTGAGAATCTGAAGAAACCGCATTATTGGAATTAAGTCGTGTACTTATCAAAATGTTCATATTGAAAATGGTATAAATCTAATAAAAAATCAATAAGCCTTTCCAGTCTTACTTAAAACGCTTAAAGGTAAATCCCCACTTAAACAAAGAAATATCAACATTTTCTCTGAAATTATTCTAAATATTGCATGTTCATACATGGAGTATGAGCCGTACCTAAAAACATTCTGGAAGCTATGGCAGAGGACGGCATCTTGATTTTAATAAGTAAAAGATATTTGAATGAAGGACCACATGGAATACCATTATTTAATAAACTTACACAATTAAAAATATCTAATCCTAAAACTTAAAACAAAAGAACATACAAGGTTAATCTAAAGATAAAAAGATGCATGAGTATGTATAACAAAGATTTGATTACATGTTACTGAACTCGTCAATAAAGACAGGTTAAACTGATCATGAAAGATCGCACAGTTCGTGAGATTTCCACTGGCCAGTGAAATGCATGTGAGCTCTTAGTTACGAGTTTGTAGAACATTTTCCGATGTTCATATGGTGTACAGCGTCCCAGGCGACTTGGAACATGCAGGAGGCAGCGATGGACATGGATCCACCAACAGTATTTCAAGTATTGCATGATCACAATGCAGTCAAAGCAGAGTTTCCAGCCATATTCACAACAGATGGTCGCATATTCGTTCAAAGACTGTTACATCACATGGTTGCTGGAAATATAAAGTTTGCCCTCACGCGCAACAACACGCTTCACAAACAAAAAATTTTAATAACGGACGCAGTCACAGTTCCAGCTTCACTCGAAGACGTCTGGGGAGAGAGTGATTTCAGCTAGTGAAACCACGGGGTCTTCCCTACTAATTCGAGAAAATACACTCCCGCGCAAATACATTAGTACAGAATTGTTCGTGCTGATACAAATTAAAGAATTGATACAATGTTTTTTTGTTTTTTAATTGACATTCAGATCATGTGGCGATTTTCCATGTAATGAGCAGGTAATTATATACATCTTTTTCATCACGAAATGTCTGGGTGAGAATAGAGCTCTCTAGTGGCAGATTGATGTAGTTAAACCTTTTAGATTTATTGATAGTAGTTTGATAATATTAGCTTCTGTTAGATATGCACCAATACATAAGACAATAGTTACATTCTAATTAAAAACGAAAAATTAATTACATTTTTGTATCAATCGGAACAGAAAAAAGCAGCATTAGTAAGTTTGTTTCCTTTTTGTGTTATTGGGGCAAAAGAGAGGTACATAAGTTTCCATTTGGATGGAACCTGTGAAACGTTTCTTCTCTTCGTTTAAATCTGACTCTAATGAAACGACGCCTATTTAGATGCGGATGGAAAAGATCTACATTTGGTTTGTTCCATCCACATAGAAACAAATGGAAGTTTTTTAGTTTCCATGCGGATGGAAAGGGAACACATTAATATTTTACTTTTTGCATCCACATTGATATCAAAGAACTCACATCCGTCTCGATGGGATGGAAACGGTGCATGATTTGTTTGTTCCATTTTCATCCACAAATGAACAAATACTGGTTTGGAAGTACATAAGTTTCCACGCGGATTGAAACTAACTTCGATTTTAATAGGTCCTTTCCATACTTTCTGTTTCAACTCACATCCCTGAACGAAAGGCATTCACATCTTTTTCGTTGTATTTTCGCATGTCTGCTTATGATTCACATGAGAGTATCCTATTGCGACCGATATTTGATAAAATTTCAAAGCGTTTCGAGATATCAGTTAACGCAGTTAGTCCACGTATTTCCCGTTGCGTATATTTTGCAAACGTTTACTCCCATTTACGTTACGGCATTACCTTCTGGGATAATTCCGGTCAAAGTATTCAAACTTTCAGAATTCAGAAGAGGATAGTTCGGATAATTTGTAAATCTCACCCCCGAAACTCTTGTAAACCTTTATTCAAGGAATTAAATATCTTAACACTTCCCTGCATTTATATTTATGAAACGGTCGTGTTTGTTAAGTCCGAATTACTGAAGTGCCACCCTTGCTTTATACGAAACAGTCTCGTTCACGAACACTATACACGCAATAGTAGTAATATTCATCGCCCTAGAGTGTCAACCACTCTTTGCCAAAAAGGACCGCATCATTCGAAAATCGTACTATATAATTCCCTGCCCAAAAATATAAAAGACATTATGAAATTGAATCTCTTCAAATAGGCGGTTAAAAACTACCTCCTTCACCAGTGCTTCTACACTGTAAAAGAATTTATTGATTTTAACAAAAGTTAAATTCGTCTTGTGCTTTATCACGCCATTGCTGTAGTACTTTTTAAACAACTTATAACAATTTCAAAAACTATTTTCTTGCATGATTGTGTTGTCTTATGGCTCATATTAATTTAGTTTTATGTGTACTCAACATTGGCACGTTTGTGTACATAAATTCTGTAGCCCCATCCTGGCCCGGGTTTTTCTCCGGTTTTCCTTCGGGTAGAGGCGGATTTATCATACAGGTTCTCTAGGCTTTGTCTAGGGGCGGGTCTATTGTAACAATAAATCGTGAATTTAGTGTTATTTCAATTTTTAAGCACTATACTCAGAATAATCTATAGTTCGATAATAACTTACATGTAATTTTTTGCTTAAAATTACAAACATATTGACATTCTATTAGTATTATAACTCGCAGCTAACTTTTTATCTTATCTAGGAATTTTTGCTGAATTTTTTGAATCCGCCTCTGCCTTAGGGCCCTTGATCGGAATTGATGGGATGGTCCCTTGCTTGCTTCCGGAGAGTAAATTACTTTATTGTCCTCCACGTGGTCATACGCAGTTTGTACTGTTTTTTGACAATAAATTTATTATTATTATTATTATTATTATTATTATTATTATTATTATTATTACAGGGAAAACCTAAGTGTGTATAAAAAGTGGTATTCATGCTCCACCAATGGAAATTTTGTTACGACACTTAGTACTTCTGCTTATATGGTTCACGTTTGAGCATCTGTTTGCGACAGATCTATAAATGATACATGAGAGTATTTTGAACTATATTACCAAAAAAAGCGAAACAGTATCAATAGTATGCATCAAATTATATTCATTTCAGAGCTATGTAAGATAATTTTTATCTTTTTTATTTCAACTTCCTTCACGAAAGCGGAATTAATGTTTGTACTGGTGAGGATGCGGTTTTATTTACGTGACTTTCGATTTATGAGAATTATTTTCGCAAAATCACATTCATGAACAAATCATATAATTATAATAGAAAAATATTGGCAACTTGTGTGAATAACTAAGAACACTTCTGCAAGTTCTAATCAAATGAAAATAGTACAGCTACAGTTCAGTTAGGGAGGGGACAGTATGCCGAACGCACTGCGACCAATGTACTATTCTGCTTTCCTATAATGATGAGTGAACATTCTGGTGTAATGAATGGCAGTGGAAATAAGAAGGCTCCGAAAAAACACGCCGCAAATCCCACTTCGTTCCCAACCGCGAATCCTACATGGTTAGAATCAGAGTTAGAACCAGCGTCACCAGAGATGAAAGTTGGGAACTCGAGGCACTGCGCTACGCCCATGCGAGGAGTAACCATATTTCGACCAATCTGAGAGAACACTTCAATTGCATTTCAGCGTGAATCACATAAACCGTCATAGTTTCTCCGTAGAAATTGATTATAATTGACCAATTATGGAATTCAAGTTTAATTTTTTGAATTTTTAAAGTCTTGTTTCACGTGAACTTCAAGTGATTCAACGTTCTCACATTTCTCATCACAATACAAAAGTGGTACATAATATAGTTACAATCGCATTCATATACTATCACGGAAATGTTTCGTGTTATGAGCTCTCGGTTCATTACCCAAGAACCATAACAGCTTGCTTACGGAGATTCCGATATTAACAAGATACGCAACCGCCGGTCTTAAAAGATTTTCCGGCAAAGAATGAAAATTGCCTTATATTCTAAAATTGAAAGGAAATCTTGTTGAACGAATCGTGTCTATTGCTAGATCCCTGCATAATCACAAATGAAAAATTTTGACAATTTATTTTATAGGCTTCATAGGAAACGAATGTAATGTCGTGAGGAGAGAGGAAAAATGTTGGGCACTAGCTAAGTGACCCTCTTCAGACGTTAATTGTTGTGCGGTGGACTTTGACCTAGAAACTAATCCGCACTTCTTATTGGCTTGGAAGGATGAGAGGGAGCAATTAATTAGGGATTATCCAGTCATGACAGCAGTTTATTGTGACCATAAGTACACTTACATCAGAACTCCAGAGCGACGCCCCAAAGCTTCTGCTCGAGCGGGGTCCCGCACTAGCAATTCGCTCCACACTTCCATAGTGATGACCGTAGCCGTACGTGCAATGATCGGGGGTTGATCAGTCGTTAATCGACTGGGAGAGAGAAATAACTCGAGAATGATAGGTCCAGCTAACAGTGGTAATTCGGGTCGTTGCTAGGACCGTTAAAGTCGAGCCAGCAGCGAGGGGGAAGGTAGTTGCTGGACCGTGGAGGTCGAGATAGCAACGAGGAAAGAGCAGAACGTGCACCGGCGTCGAACGTGAGAGCGACAGTCCTTCTGCCCCGATACTACGAGTGTCGGGTTTATACAGCGCTATAGTGCTGAGTTGCTAGTTTGGGCATGGCAC
Source organism: Laupala kohalensis (assembly GCA_002313205.1). Lineage (NCBI taxonomy): Eukaryota > Metazoa > Arthropoda > Insecta > Orthoptera > Trigonidiidae > Laupala > Laupala kohalensis. The sequence goes on from NNCF01126541.1 coordinate 415,105, forward strand.
GTTCCTCGCTTGGCAACGCGGGTGCCGCCGCTTGTATCTACGCGACAGTAATATAATTTTTGTTAAAATCTTGACAACAATAATTTTTTTGTTAAAGTGAGGATTTGGATGGTAGACTATTGTTAGTAGGTGGGCCGCTTAGCTAGGTTTACCAACAACTTGGCCCACGTGAAGAGGTTAGTAGAAGTTGTTAGTAATAGAGTTCTTGATACTAGGAGCTGGAAGGAAGGTTTGCTTTTCAGTAGTCACAGCGATATGAACAGGGACATAATTGTGAAAAGCTACAAATTTTCTCGCCCCATTGGGAATCGAACCCGGGATGACTTGGAAATGAGCGACAAAACTACGTCCTGAGCCACGGGTGGGGCGAAACAAAAGAAATGAACTGTAACTAACATTTCAGTCTGGCTCATGTCAATAATTCAAATTATTACTGTCTTTAATTTGAGATTTTAAAGCAAAATAAATATTCACAATATTATTGAAAGACATTTAGATATTTCTCGGTCTTATAAATATTGTCACATTGTTACGTAAAAGTAATTTCGTTGTATGCAGAAGTCGGTATATTTTCGACTCTGGGGTGCGTTTTCGACCCTGCTACGAGAATGTATTTTATTATTATGATATCTTTCATTTCAGTTTACCAAATGCGTTCTCTGCCCTTTCTTCATCCATGTACACTACATTCACGCTTTTTTAAAATAGTAAACAAATGTGTAAATACAATAGACAGAAATTATTTTAGTATGTCTAAACCAAACTTTCAAGCCAAATATCACTAATGCGGTTGTAATATATGCTAATTACACTTTTCATACAGAATATTTAAGCAAAATCGTTAGACCAGTTTTTGAATAATATTCAAAAAATGTAGTTTGACCTTCATGTGAAGTGCCCTTTGTGTTAAAGTGAAAAGAAAATTGACAGCACATGCATCGATCGGTTAGAAGTAAATTCTACCGTAAATAGGAAAAGGCAATAAAATTTATTCCTCCATTTGGTCTGGACTGCTGCGCACAGACGGACGGATGGACTGTCCGGACGGACGTCCAGCCAAAAGTCATTTTTTCGGAATCGGAATCATTCTTTGCAAAACAGATATTTCCATATAAATCACTAATATGATTTTCTTTTCGATTACAATACTTTCTATATTCTACGTATATGAAAAAGTAAAATCAGAATAAAACTTGGCTTGTAGGTTGTAAAATTATTCACAACGAATCTGTTACGAACCAAACATTCGTAAGAACTTCTTTTATTAATTTCAAGTGCATCATGTATTACGATGGTTTCGTATTTAACCTTTGTACGTGTAAGTTCCTTATAACTTATACAAATTCCTTGAAGATTATAGATGTTCATTGTGAACTATACAAGTTCTTAAAACATTGTGTAAGTTCATTCCAAGTTGTACATGTTCCATGAACATTGTGCAGATTCTTAGAAACTTATAGGCGTTCTCTAGAACTACTTCAAAACGCACTCTTTATAAACGTTCTGTGCTTTACCATATATAAGGGGAAACTCACAGCGACTCAAACAGTGTCCCATGCCAAGTGAGCCAAGTCACGCTGCTACGAAGCAGTGTGCATACATGTAACAGCAACTACTAGTGTCAACATGACGCAACTTCATTATGAACGAGCAACTTCGTCGTGGCGACTTTCAAGAAACCACGCGATGACAGTGTGACTCCAGTCGACGCCGAAATATTGAAATCTTCAAAGGCTCACACTTATCTCTAAAGTTTCAGTATACCCTCGGCAACTTGCAGCTTCCAGCCACTACTTGTCAACGCATTTTACTGCCAGTCGACGGAGTCAACAACCCGTCGCAACCTTCAAGTAAGACCATGGATATCTGTAACCACGGCGGACCACAAAGAAGGAACGCACGCAACTGCAGATAACTCTTAGAGTAATGATGTCAGCTCTATCAAACTTTATAATCACAAAGATGTTAAGTATTACTACTCATGTATATGATTGATTCAATGAAATCGGAGCTTGTTCTCGATTTTTTCACTATTATAAATCCTGCATTATATGTACATGGTTATTAACAATTTTTCTCAATTATTAATTAATTGACAGGTAATATTATGCATATTTAGAGTTTGTGTCGGAGGGCAAAAGCTCAAAAATTTGGGCTCAATGGTTTTTTTTTGCATAAGCCGGTATAGGCCATGCTTCACTTTTGCGTAAAATCAACATAATAGTCATGCTGCTTAAAAAATGTATTTTGGGGGGATTGTGAGGGATTTCATATTTATGTACAACGTAATTCAGTTTATGTAGCGTTTAAGTAAACCAATGTATATATTTATGTTTAGAAAAAATAAATGTGTTTTGTTTCAAGAACTTGCCATGAGTTTAAAAAGATCCTTTCTTCGTTATCTTCTTTGCTTAGTTAAACGTCTAAGCCCCCACTTCTCCTATGTTATATGGAGTATTTGTCAGTAACTTGTTGAATTGACTCTTTGTCGGTAACAGAATCTAATGATAAAAAGAAACTGCACGTTCCATAGTTATTTCAGTTTATACATGAAAAATTGAAAATTTGGTTCAAGCCCCTTCCCGCCAGAAATTAGTAACATTCGTTAAAAATGTGAACAAAGCATTTTACTTTGCTATGTATTGAATAATTATAAGATATACAAAAGAGGACTAAAATTTTGAAAAAAAAAAATCTTTTTAACACATTTGCTTACCTAGAATCTTGAAATAACGTAACATTTTCCACTGCGACTCATTCTTTACATGTTTCAATAACAAGAAAAACTTGAAACTTCGAACTGAAAAAGAAATTTATTTATCGATTAAAGTAATAACCAGTTCATTGGGTTTTTATTATTTTATTTTTTTATTTTATGCCTTTTGGCGAGAGGTACAGCCCATGAGGCCTGCTCTTCCACCTAACCGTTGGACATGGGTAAGGGAATTAGGAAAGAGGGAACTTATAGTACCGATCCAACATGTGAGTGAAACCCCAGCTGAAAGCCTCACCTAGTTTGACTGAGCAGGGTTCAAACCCATGTTCTACAACTCAGCGGGATGGCAGAAGCGAAGATGTTACCACTAGACCACCATTATCGGTGAGTTCGTCATATTTATTAAAACAGCTCTTAGGGGGACACCTTTTTCTATTCTCCTACCAGTCGTCAAGATGTCCCTTCGACCACGCTCATATCACTCTTCTGTCCCCACCCCATTCTTCCATGCGCACCAACTTCACTTTCCTGCAGCCCTTTCTGTGTTCTGGTCTTCATTTCCCTATTTTCCGAAAATTTCCGAATCTTTCCTAAACAATCCAGTTACTCCAAAGAATGTAGTCGTTTCACTTCTTTTCCTCCAAACCGATATCTCTGTCCGTTGCCAAGTTATGTCGCAAAGTGTTGAAACGATAGTTACCCCTTATTTATCCTGCACTATAATTTCTTCTGGAAAATTAATTTAGATTTTTCCGTCAGGGAAGTGCATTTTAGACCCTTGCACCTCCCATCACCCACTTAGGCCTTATAGGCGAAAGTCTGCTTTGTGACGTCACCGAGTGCGTCCTTCCTTATGAGTAGTGTTGCCGTTAGTTTTGAAGCTGCCTACAGATTGATATAGTACAGGTTCATGCACCCTCTTGACCTGTTTGATCTCCAGGATGCTGTGGTAAAAATTGACCGTCAGTTTTCCTAGTTTCCACGTATATTTGAATTTCGAGCGCTAATAATAAGCCACTGCTGTTAATAAGCGACTAATAGGTGCCAAGTATATATATTTACACAGTATCTTTCTTCCATATTTGGGGCCAATCCATTGGATATCCCAAATTCCTTGCCTCGTCATTTCTTAATAACTCTATGGTAAGCGTATACGGTATCATGAAGAACAAATTCCCATGGTCACAACTCTGTCGGCCGTGCGTCGATTACTGCGATTTTGCATAAGCTGTCTCTGTTTTACCTCTTTCACCTATAATAGTTTTATACTCGAAAAAAAAACATAAATAACTTTCTTAGGTTTGTAAATACAGAGCTCTTATATAGCGTGTTTTCTCCATCTCTACTATCTTCGTCACCTGTTAAGCTGATGCACGTTAATAGCTAAAATATATATTATTTATAAGAATCCGCGGTGAGTTTCTATAATCTGGAGACAATTTACTCTGTATACATTGATTACTCTCTCATCTCTCAAAATTTACGCATTTTGACCCGTATCCTTGCATTGAAAGCTTATATCTTCATGTCCCTTCTTCGCGCAGTGTCCACATTAGATCTCTTCTTCCTTACACACCCTCTCCTTATACCTGTAACGGAAGCATCGCAAGGGTTCTCTTCCTTCCCTGTATTGTTATAACTGTTCTGATATCCTGTTTTTATTGTTTAATGCTAAATAACAAAACCGAGAGAAACTTGCCTATTACTAGCGTATGGGGAAAGTAGTAACTGACATATTAACGAGGTAAATAAATTAGTCTTGGGAATAGCGACTTTCACCTGCGTTCTTATCGGTCGGATAGCACTATGGCTCGGATAACATTTCCGTCGGGTATGGTAGGTAGTCTTTCACCAATTTCCATCCGAATGATAGCTCTGCTACCGGAGAGGTAACTTTAACCGGCTGATAGGTGAGCGGATAAGCATTATAAGGGCGAATAAACTTTAAATATGGACGCCGTTGAGGTAGCTGATAAACTTATTTTTGAAAAACTGGATAACTATAAGGATAATAAGTTTGATTTGTTGCATTAATTGCCTCATAAAAAGGATGTTTCGGTATATGATCTTCAAAATAAGTATAAAAGTTTCAAATCAGAAAAAGAGAAGGGAAATTAAAAACTCAAATAGCTAAAACTTAAGAAATGTTTTTCTGTTATGGTACACGAGGTATACAATTTGCATTAGCTGATAATAGTGTTTGATGTTTGAGTATGAGGAGTTCCATATATTTTCAGTTCGTTTCTCGACGTTCCACAAGCTTGCATTGTAAAATTTGGCGTTACAGTATCTGGTGTTTCTAATCAAATCGTACCACTACCCCCTACGCTCTCATCTTTCGTAAGCGCTTCACAGTTAATTCTCGCAAAAATGTCTACGCTGAACTGTTTGCTACCCGATGTCGCCCTACTCGATAGACAAGCGTAGTGAAAGACGCAACATCGGTTAGTTTACCCGCTCAGCTGTCGTAAAGATACTGCTAAGAGATGTTGGCTAAGATGTGTGGCTTGAGCAAGCGAGTGAAGACATACGAAGGAATGTAAACCATTTGTATAAACTGGGTCAGGGAGACACAGAGAGGGATGAACTGGGTCAGGAGGCGGTGACGTCACGGTCAGTGGTCATATTTAAGGAAGGGGTCCCGAGGCTCGATCTCAGATGCACCACCGAGCTCAGACACACCACCGACCGACGTCAGAGGCACGTGGAGATGTAGGAGCCTCAGATACACTATCGATCTCAGATACACCACCGAGAGACGTAAGAAGCACCGTCTGACGAGAGGCCACGAGGAGACGAGGCCGGCCTGAGACAGAAGGAAGAACGCTCCTCAACCGCCAACTTGGACGTCTGACAGCCGCGCACCAACCGTCGGGGATGACCGCAGCTACTGGGGTTCAGCTCTCTCTCTCTATGACCAGCCACGCATTCTCCTTCGCTGAGTGTGAGTAAACAGCTTATACACAGACTGCGTTTTATTGACTCATGGCCAGGAATCCCGACCACCCTCCAAATCCTCCCCCCATGTGATGACCCCGCGCAGGCTTCAACAATCGGCCAAACTTAAGAGCCTGTACGGAGGCTCACCACACAGCAAATACCCGGCAGATAGCGGAAAAGTGGTGAAAGGTGGACTAAATAAAATAAAACGTTCTTATTATCGTATAGAATGTTATTTTCATTCAATTTAACCGGTAGTATTAATTAAATAAAATATATAAAATTGAATAATCCTTTGCGGATTCTCTCGTGTACCCTTGGCGCATACCCTTGATAATCACATCAATTTCAATGAACCTCTAACTTTTTCCGATTACTTATTCTTTTACTCATTGTTTCTTTTACTTTCGAATCGCTAGACTGGAACAAGGTCACGTGAAATATTGGATGCAACATTAGATGCATTGAAAAACACACAGTGACCTTCCGCCTAATATATCGATGTGAACGTGAGCAATGAGACCCTACTACCTGTGAATACAAATACTCAAGAACCACATTCATGTTTTTCATTTATTTTTGCTTTCGATGCAAAGACCACCTTGTCTATAATTAAGTCAATGCAAGGCTCATTCTCCATATTTTCTCCTTTTCATTTGTTTTCACTATTCTTCTTAGCTTCTCTTAGCTGTCGTGAATAACATTTCCGTCCCTGCCATGAGGAGACAGTCGCTCATCTACTTTCTAGCTCGTCTTTATACATGGTTCTAATTAGGCTTAGGTGTGTTACAAAATTGCGGAATAATTCTGTATTTTGTTAAGTACTTATTCGTGCTTGATGATTCCGCAGTGTTGTCAATCCTATATTTTTATTCTTAGTCTGCTCTTTCCGTATAAAGTCTGCTCTTTCCAGTCCATATAATGGGCAGTCCCACAGTTGATGTTCACTAATCTCTCTTCCCTCCCCATATACACAGGTCATGTTCTTTATTACGTGCCTTAGTTGAGTATGGGTTCAAGTTGAGTAAAAGTATCGGTTATATTATTCGGGTCTATTAAATAGTCTTCTTAAGTATAAGCAAACGTTCATACATTGAATAATAGTTACTTTCAATGTGACGAGAGATTTAATAGCACGGGTTTAGCTAGTAAAATCCTACTTCGCATTTACATAATGAAAATTAACTATTTCCACTTAGATTAATTTTGATGTTTTACTACAAGAAAACCACAGTTCATTACCCAGAAAAACATGGTTCAAAACTTAAAAAAACGTTTTTTTTATCGATAATGAAACTTTTAAATCTTTTATATATATATATATATATANTATATATATATATATATATATAATGACACAGGATTTAAAATGGGGTAGTAGTTAACACTTATTACCAGTCATTAATTAATAATGAGTGAAATATCCTAGTGGTTACGCCACACATTTAATTTATCTCGACCCTCACATTGGAGCGTCGATTGTAACAGAAAATGAATAGGCTTAGTGGTATGGGTTGTATAGACTACACCTTTAAGTTAACAATTTTTCCTAAATGAAATTAAATGGCACTAAAACCACACCCACTTGATTAATTAAGAATCCGACATTGAGAATTGTGATACAAAACAAGATTGGTGTAGAGGTAACCAACTACCCCCGGCCCACTAATCAAATTCCTTCACAGTCCTAATGGAAGGAATTTATGACGGGCGGGGTTTGGCCCATTTACTAAAATAAAACACACACAGAATTAATCAAATACGCGCAGCTTCAAATAAAACTGGCTTTAATGGACTAACTACTGCATTCCTAATAACTAACATTGCTAATCTACACATGCTCACAAAATCTCTTTATCTATCCCCCAAAAATCACACGCTTTATGTTTACAATCTTTTTCTCAGAGCGATGTGGGTTTATTAATGAGTCCCCAACACATCTTCATCCTATAATTAATTTACACTTTTATCTCTTGGTAAACAAAGCTAATTTGTCCTGATTAACAGATGAGACGTTAATGTAATTCATGGAAAGTTCAAAGTAATGACGCACACATGTACTCTCGTACCATTACGCACTGCTCGCATCTGCCTAGAACTGGATGCAGTCAGCCATGATGAGTTACTTTACTTAATGACATAGGCTAAGAGGTTGAACTGCCTTTCGTCAAACTGCGTGGGCGCACCAGGTTGTTGTGGAGTTCGATGACCTCTGTGTTGCCCTGCCGCCACGACCGTCCTCGCCTTCACAGCTGAATGGTAAAAGCCGCCTCTCGTAGACCCATTCACGGTTGCCACCAGTCACATCGCAAAAGTCGCGTGGCTTAATTAAAGTTCATGGCCGTGCTTCCGATTCACAAACTTCTGGATCGCGAGCTGAACCCGTCACGAGATATTTTTCCAATACCGTAACTAATTACCGACTTAATAATTTGCTAGCAATCTGACGCGATGCTGAGTTACTCGTCATCAAAATATCGAAATGTTATCGAAGTCATAAGTTTATAAATCTCGAAAACTAAGATCAATCAGTAAGCTAGTGATTGAAAAATCTCACTCGTAAGTGATCCATGCGTAAGTGCTAACTCACTTAGCCGTAAGATCCTATGATCCATCGCACATCCGTATCTCACTCAGTAACTCTGACAGTAAGTACGTAAGTCTGAACCTCTAAGTACATCTCTGTATCCCTGTCTGTCTCCAAATCCCTCTGCATCTCTGTGTCAGCGCTTCCGCGCACCTAATTAAATAACAAACATCCCCTCTTTTCCCCAGAATTTTGAAGAGACAGTCACGCACATCCTCACGTCACGTGGTTTCTTAAGCCAATTATTGGGTTCTGTCCACTCTCCGTGGAGTCCTCTCAATTAGCTGAGTGCCTGTGAAGTATGTCACGTCCTCGGCGAATTACACTGCCTTATTTTTAACAACATTTGTAGCTTTCCAGCGATGCCACGCCGTGATCACGTGGTCCCCCGCCCCTCTGGGGATCCTCGTGTCTCAAGACTGCGACCCGAGTCATTCATTGTCCTTGCATTTGTGCCGCAAACAGTTGGTCGCCCGATAAAAAACTCCTTGTTTTTCATGTCTGATCATGCACGCATGTTCCCTGGTGATCACCAAACTCTGTCGGTCCCATCTTTTGTTAACTATTTGCTTCGTTAGAAGCTTCTCGCACCCTTGTTCTGCGTCGTGCCGATCCGCTTTGATCTTAAAGGGATCTCAGCCACTTTAACTTCCCATTTTTATGATTCTGTTTTGCAGTTCTGAGTTCCGCCTTGAGACGACCCAAAACCGCTCCCTCGAACTTCAACGCTTCCTCATCCTCACCCTTCGTTAAACCTTTTTGAAGCGAGCCCTGGTTAATTTTGTCCTCATTCCCAGTATATTTGTCATTGTTTATCTTCCGGTTCCGAGCGGGCTACTGCGCAGAACTTTCTTCCTCGAGAGAGATTTTTATTACTTTACTCAAAGTCTATTTGAAAAGTGTTGGTCTTTCAATTTTTCAAAGGCGGCTACCGCGCCCTTTGTCGGCGCGTAGCGCTGGCCTCTCCAACGCTCAGCCCACATGCTTATTCAACGATCCCTTTGTAAAAGGCATCTTATGATTTTCTTGCGTCATAATTATAATTTAAATTAATGAAATTAATAATTCGTGACTATATATATATATATATATATATATATATATATATAGGGGTACTGCTAGCCCCATTTTAAATTGTAAGATAACAATTTATATTGGTTGTATTTTAAGGAAGTAAAACATAACATACACGGAAGAGGAGATATTAGTAATTTAACCGTATAATGTTCGAACTAAAAGATAAAATAGAGTAGTGGTAACAAGCACCTACTAATTAATTAAACAAATAGGTTACTTATTAATTATCCCCAATTAATGACCACGAAGGTTTATTAATAACTCCCCAACATGGAAGGAATTGAAGTCGGGCTGGGTCCGTGCCCATTCATTTAGGAAAACACACACTATTTATAAAAATACGAGTAGCGTCAAAAAATAAAATAGGTTGTTTAATCAAATATCATTACTTTCTTAAACTAGGCTCAAAACTACCATACACATGCACACTCACATTCCGCAATATTTTCCCCCAAAATGCAGACGTAACATGACATTATCTTTTATATTGGGTATAAAACCCACTCTCCTCATATTACTTTACACAAATGAAATACAAACACAATACTAATTTAGTTCATTGTGACTAAGAAAAATCACTGTCTTTCACATTAGTCGTATAACAACAAAAACTTGCTTTCTCTTCGTCCGAAGACACACTAATCGCCACTGATCTGACTGAAGCTACGAGACCTTGCACAATTACCTTATTACTCATATAGTTGACATGTAGTGCTGCGCCGTGCGAAACTGGATGAGAGCCTCGGACTGAGGACAGGTTCATCGACCTGTGGGCCTGAGACGGCGGCTACCCTGTCTAGCTTCCTTGTTGACTGGCCTCGGTCGCCTCTCGGCACTCCATTCATTGCACATGCCCCCGACTACAACACTTCCGTTCCATGGCCGGATTATGGTCTTCTGACTCACCTTCCGAATCGCGCCCTTTTTACCCAATAAAGGAACTAGTTGCGGTGAATCCTTCCACGATGTGATTAACGGCTCCAAATCATAAGTCCAAAAGCTCATCCATCTCATTAATGACTTTCAATGGTTAACATGTTAATCACTGCGAGGCCGCTATTAAAGAACCGATGTGCTACGTCACTGAGCTAATCAACCGAATGCCTCAAAAATTGAATCGATGGATCTTGAATGAATCATGATTACCGATTCAAATACAAAGTTTCGAACCGAAGACTGACACTGTCGTTAGCAGAGCAACTATCTCAAGCATATCCACTCTAAATAAGTAAGAAAAATATAATAATCTCAAGTCTCTAAGTAAGTAAGTTTCGCTCCGCTCAATGAGTTTCTTGTTTTATATCATACTCCCCTTCCTCACCCAAAATTTAGAAAACGTTCACGCGTATGGACGTGACACGTGACTTTGAGGACCAATCATTTAGTGACAATCACTCCACGCGGACTTCGGGTGACAGGTTGTGAGGTCGTGACGTATGTTTAATGTCCAACAAATCACGTTGCTCCGTTTAACTATAACTTGGCTCCCAACTGAAGCCATGCCGACGCCGTGTGGCTGGCGTGTGCCGAACTGTTCACACGCCACTGTTTCTATTGTTTTATCGCCTTTCGTCTACTGGCAAAGGAACGCTATATTCTACACGTCTGGGCTTGTCCCGGAATTCTCTAGTAGATTCAGTGCCTTTGAAAATCCCCGCCTGTTGTCTAATTCGGTGCATCTCTTGTCTGTCCGTGTGCCGCGCACCAAACTTTGATTTATTGAATTTTCGCTTGCTCTTTTGCTCCCAAAATTTTTATGACTTTGTTTTTCAAAATATCCTGAAAGCCGCTCTCTTTGAACCCGACCATTCTTCCACACACATCCATCGGCTCAAACTTCACTAGAGAAATCCTGGGTTAATTTTAATGAATTTCTTATTCTCTAAGTCTCGCCTGTCTCCTTGTCTTGGGAGGCCTACTGTGTGTACACATCTATCTTTAAAATTTTGCACGCTTCTCCTAGTGCGTGTAACCGCCCTTTATAATGTTTTTCATTTTTCCTTTGAAAATGCTAGTCTTTGATTCTCCCCACGCCGGCGACGTACCCATCCATAGGCTCTACGAGTGGGTGGTCGGGGCGCCTCGCCCCTGCTGCTCGCTTTAACGGCTAATTTTTGAATCTTCCAAAACCTCCTAACGTCTCAATTTTAATTTGATTATTCATTAAATTAATATTTCATAACTATATATATATATATAAAATGTGTGTGTGTTTGTGTGTAACAATAAGATGAACATACTCCGCAAAAAGTCACGCTGCTTCTTGTCATCTGCAGTTTGTAATATATCGGAAGGCAGCTGGTTACCTCACCTCCCTAACTCTGTAACCACTTCCTCGTTCAGAGTTATCTTGAACCATAGATACTCCTTGGCATATCACTTTTTGAATCGGCAACATTCTTGTCCTTGGCGGCCGGAATGATTCACCTACTGGATAATTCTAATGGCAAATTATTTTTTACCATGCAAGTAAAGAAAAAAACTTGTCTTAATTTTGAATTAGGCATATAATTTTTAAGAAATGATACCAAACAATTATCTTCTGTCATGTCATTAATCAGCTTAGCAACCCCTAAAGCTTTTATCTCTACACTTAATTTAGTAATTTTCGATAATTTTTACACGTCAACCCATTCCCATCCCTCACCCACGGGATTCTAGAAGCGTCTTATTTTCCATATGGGCTGAATATAGCCTTACACGATTACAGGATGTAACAATCAACTCAGCAACGCTGAAAACTGTGAACCCGTCACGGATAACTCTCATTTTAGATACTTTTTTCATAGCATCACCTACCCTTGTTGTGAAAAAGGTGTATACGGGCTGATATTGGACTTTGGGGTCTTCGGAAATGTCACAACTAATTTCAGCGTCCTCGAAAACTATGATCTCAGCACTAATATGGCATTTACTGTTAATTTTACATTTCGTCCCTTATCCAAATGGAGTATATTCCCTGATTAGGGGTAATCGTGGACTTAAGCGGAATTGAGTGTGACTCGTCGTTTCTAAGTCCGCAAAATGGATGTAATCAACAACAATATCGGATGTTTTTGATAATATTAACCTGTCTTCCGTTCCCACCCCTACCCCAAGAATGCTAGGGGTTTAATATATCAAGTTTGTAATATTTGTGAAAATACGAAGCATTGGGGGCGTCCTTATCCATCTCAACGGCACCGATGACTATGATTTCAAATATATTATAGGATTTATCCATTTTTTACACGTCACCGCGCACCCAAGGGATGCCGGGGATGATTTATCTCCACAGTGTAAGATAGTCAGTCGTCTGTGTATAAAGTTTGGTTGAAATTTCTCCAGACACTCTTGAGTTATGGTGTGATACATACATAAAAAATTTCAACCCCATTTCACCCTCCTAAGGGTAGAGTTTCGTAAAATTCTTTCTTAGCGTATACCCTATAGGAAATCTACCTGTCAAATTTCAATTTTGTAGGGTTCGTAGTTTCTGAGATTTCGTGATTGGTCAGTCAACAAATCAGTCCGTCAGTACGTGAGTGATAGTACGCTTATATATAACCCAGACCAAATAGTTAATTTTATATATATATATATATATATATATATATATATATATATATATATATATATATATANGATGTTTTGCCACAAGTAAACCATAGTTCATTACCCAGAAAACCATGGTCAAAAGTTTGTACAACATCTTTTTGGATCGATCAAAAACTAAAATCTTTAATATGTAGATAAAAAATCTTTTATTATTTTCTTGTTATATATATTTGTAATTAAAAAATAGGGGGTTATAATGCATTGCAAGCCCCACGTTGTGGCGTCAATGTAATAAAGAATGGGGGGTCCTGAATAAGACATTTAATTAAAACATACACTTACCAAGTCCACTCGGCAAGTGTTCTCAGGGATACATTGATGTCCTCCTATAATAGATACATATTTGGATCGAGGTTCGGCTCATTATTTACGTGGAATATGCATTAATCTTTCGTAAAAACCCCGGCTTTTAAAAACATTGGTTTAATCATTTTACTCTTCATACAAATACAATGTGATATAGCACAATATGATTAGCATCACTTTTACATGAGGAAGCGAGCAAGGTACCGTAATTGACCCTTCAGAAAATTACTTTTGAAAATTTTGGCTACATACAGCATCAAACCGCCATGAGATGTCGTTATTCTCCTCGGAAGGCGAAGATGTCACGACCACGTCTCGTTGCTACAGCCTAGTCCGAACGAACGCTTGCCCCAATTAGCTGCGGAGCCTACCAGCTCGATTCACTCATCGGATGGCGGATGTCGATCAAAACCATATCAAAGTACCACTTGATGATGAAGTAGCTGCCTCACCGCCTCTCATACAATTCGATTTGGTCGCTCACCATAAGATCAGATTGTTCGTTCGTCGCTAGTTCACTATATCAAATGTTCCGTTCATTAATGTCAGTTCATCTCCTCAGATGCGTCTTAAACATCGCATCAACACGTGAGTGTCTTGTTAGTAGAATATTTCAACTCAGATTATTCTCGAAATAAGATTCCTAATGCTCGTAATGAACAACTGAACGATACTGATAATAACAATTTCGGAATAAACTCGAAACTCAACAGAACGAACTTAGAACGATCTCGAAAATAGAAATGGTAGTATTCATCTCCGATTGATAATCAGAAAAATGCTCGAATTAAAGTAATCATTGTACTAATGGTGGGGCGACTAATGCAGTGCCTAACGCACTCGCCCTCTATTTCTGGGGACGCGGGTTCAAACCCGACCCGATCCAAGTAGAATTCGAGGTGGTGGACGAAGCGGTGTTCGTGGCAGGTTTTCTCCGGGTTTTCCCGTTTTCACCACCTATCATTCTACCACAACATTCACTCATCATCATTCACCCCCATATCGTTCATTAATCACACGCCCCCGGGGAGGTGCGACAGGAAGGGCATCCGGCACCCTGAAATTCCCCAGCCAGTCAAATCAAGTATCCCCCATAAACCATCCCCATCTACGCCGACCCTGTCTAGCACGGGATTAATAAGGGCGAAGGAGAAGAAGAAGAATCTCGTACTAATGATCTCGAAGGGAAATGAAGTCAAGTGATCTGATAATACGAATTCCGAAGTGCTACCGGAATAAAATCTTTAAGTGCTCATACTGTACCCGAAGAAGTTATCTCGAAGTGATGTTAAAAGCTCTGATCACGGAGCGTATCTGCTTCATCTCTTATAAAAATATCCCTTCTCCTCTGTCACAATTAAGCAAACTAGTTCCACCAGCTGTGACGTCGTTCATCCCCTCTAGTCAATTCCTATCAATTTTTCAGTCTCGTGGATTATCTACAATTGGTTCAACTTTTGTTGACGCATTTCTTTCTTGACCAATAACGAAGCTTAACTTTACTAACACTATTCCGTAATGTGAGTCAGTGTCTTCCAGCTGAAAATGAACAGATATGAGACGCACAATACTTACAAGGGCCTATTCATAACTAAAAGGAAAAAAAGCACTCATTTACCTTCAGAAAACAACCACTTAAGTTTGACGTGTCTGCTGAATATCATTTTGCCTCTCTTCTTTGTATCATCTCGTGGACCCTCGTACAACCGTCAACCTAGTTCCCTCTCTATCCCTTTTTCTTAGGTTCTCAAGATTTGGAATTGCATCGATCAACAGCTTACTAGTTGGAATCTCCTTCTCGCGAAGGGTTCTCCAAACAAACCTCCATTCATTTCTTTTACAAAATTCAGCCTCCTCGTACTTTTCCTATGATTCGTCACCACCTCATAATTACTTATTTGTTCCCTCCTTCCACAGCGACTGGACGCTCATTGCTAATGACTACTGTCCTTTTTCTTTCATTATTTTATTTTGAAATTCGCCAGCCCTTTCTTCAGAATTGATAAAACTTATTATTGAAAATACCACCAGCTGCCGGCTGTAAATTTCGGGCCGTGTCTCGACGCTTGCTCAAGCGAGGATTGAACCCCCACTTCCATTCCCTTGTTCGACCTTCGACGGTCCTTTCTCCCAAAAAGGTCCTCGCCTGCGTTCGGTCAAGGGCTCTTATTGAGAAGTGTTTTACTTTCGTTCATGCATATACTTGCGAATTCTAGAATTCTTCTATTATTTATAAAAAAATATTATAATACCATATATTTATATAGTAATAAATAATTTGTGTGAACTTCTTGAAAAGGAATGCAGGAATTACTTAATAACAACATTGCAAGGAAAGATGGAAAGGGACATTTCATCAGAGATAAGAAACCTGGAGCAGTTCAAGTTTCATGTCCAAAACATATTAGATCGAACTCTATTGAAGCTCATGGAGTGTAATCCATCTACATCACAAGCTTCGCTGCACTCAACCTGAATTAGAATTCAAATCAAAATAATTTTCTTGCAGCAATAATATTTATGGTGGATTTCCAAACAAAATAGGGAAAACTTTGAGGTGCGTAGTAAAGAAATGAAACAAAATGTTTTGGATTGTGCCACCAGACGGTAAGACAAATGGGATGAAGACGGATCATTAATGTTAATGATTTGGTAGCAAGTCATGCGATTTACCATGATCAGTGTTGCAGAAACTTTTTTCAACAAAATGTTTAACAGGTGGAAAAAGAGGACGGCCAGTTGATGATCAAGTGTACGCTGCTATTGAAGAGATATGGTGTTTTCTCGATAAGAATGATGAGAGTTAGAATTCCTTGGATGAGCTGATAGATGTGATTTCAGGGCAAAAACCTTTACATAAAACAATACGGGCAAAACTATTGCAAAAATAGTACGCATATAATGATCAAAGAATTGAGCAGCCGAAGAAGTGGGATTTGCTTCCGGGAGGTGGGTGATAAATTTTGAATACATCTTGGTATGCATCGAGATGTGATAATGAAAAAGATGAGCGCCTCAGAATCGTTCAAACTGCAGTAGTTATAATTACAGAAGATATTTAGTTGCAGGTTTTTCAAACTTACTCATGCCCAGGAAGTGACAGTTTCTTTGATTAAGTCGAGCGGATGGTCCCACATACTCTAGATTTATTAATGGAGTCACTCATCAGCTCAAGAAACTGGAATAAAGTGAAAGCAAAGAAAAATTTAGTGGTGAGAAACCATTGCGCATACTTTCTCATATACGTTTCTCCGTCTGCAGCCCAGAGTGCGAAAAAATTCTATAGTGAAAGGGTCATTTCTGGCGTGCTCCTCTATATTTTGGTCGTCTTCCAGTGCTCTATTCATGCTCATAGTCACAAGATGAACTTATTACTGTCTTTTATTTGAAATTTGAAAGTAAAATAAAAATTCAGAATGTTATTTCCAAACATATAGCGACATATCAGTCTTATAAATATCGAAAAAGTGTGATGTAAATGCAATTTCGTTGTAGACAAGAATTGATGTACTTTCTTTTCTGCAGTGCGTTAGCTGTCCTATGTATTTTATCATTATCATATCTTTCATTTCAGATTACGAAAAATGAATTCTACGTCTGCTTGGTCCATTTACACTCTTAAATATTACTCAAGCTTCTTGGAAGAGTAAACTAATGTGTATGTGTACCAGACAGAAATTATTTTACTGCGTCTATACCATACTTTCAAGCGAAATACCGCTAATGTTGATGTAATACATACTATTTGTTCTTTACGTACAGAAAATTTCAGTAAAATAGTTGAAGCCGTTTTTTTAGAAACATTCAAAAACTTCTTTGACCTTCATGTGAAGTACCTTTTGTTTTAAAGTAAAAAGAAAATAGAGCACGTGCATCAACAAGTAAAAACTACCGTAAATACGAAATGTGAATTAAATTGACCCATACATTTACTCAGAATCGCTGCGCACAGACGGACGGACGTTATGCCAAAAACGTTTTTGTCTCAGAATCGGGGATCGCCAAAACGGATATTTCCTTCGAAATCTCACTTTCGAAATTTTTCACGATTACAAAACTTTCTATATACTACGTATATGAGAAAGTAACAAGTCTCAATATCCCATGCCATTATAATTGCTATCCGCCATAGTTCTTTTTCTTTCTCCACTTCTCCATGGCCAGGTATTGTTCATGTACAGGAAATATGGTTCAGAAAGCTTCGTTCTACCAGCAATTTTAACTACTAGCACATTTATAATTCAGTGCTTCCTATCATTATACTCAGATGCTGGAGGTATCCGCTATCTACTACCCTCAACAATCTATACCATCAGGAATATTTTTCCAAAATGTTTTTGACAACTCTGATTTTAATGTGCCAACACTTGATGGTTTGAAAACATTTCATCGCATGGGTGGTATTAAGTATGTTACTCCAGCACGAGGTCTCCCTTCTCCAAAGCGAATAGAAATGTTGCCAAAGAAGGAAAAGTAAAGATTTATTTACATTTATAAATTTATGTTTCTCTTCCTCTTGTTTCCTTTTCCCATCGAATTTGTCAGCTTTCCTATAAGTTCTTGTTTATTTTTGTCTTATATCCTTTTACTCACTTTCGGATAACTTCATTATCTATTTGCACTTCCCCTTTCTTTCATACCAAAGCCCTAAATTTCTTTTTCTCAACTTGTAAATCAATTGGCATTATTCCTTGTAGTATTTCTAACGCTGGTGTTGATACTGTTCTGTAACATGCACTCCATTACTTAGAGACACGATCTTTGCATGCTACTCAGTAACCTTTTCACGTGTCTATTATGTACCCTGTGTCCACTTACTTCAGAACCATACGTCATAATTGGTTCTATTGCCCCGAGATACAACTTTCTTAGCCCATTTTGTGTAAATTATTGTCATGTATTCCTATCTTCTGTAATGATTAATATGTTCTCTTCATTTTATCTCTTAACGCTACGATATGTTTTATGAAGTGTAGTTTTTCATCTATCCATATGCCAAGACATTTTATCTTTCGCACAACCCTGACGTTCTGGCCGTATAACTTTATGATTGGATTTCTTATGTTTTTATTCGATATTACAAATATCTTTAATTTTGTTTTTTCCTTGATAGCCGGAAGCTCTTTTCTTCATATAGCGTCAAAAAACTAGTCAAATTAATTTTATGTAGTTTCTTCTACCTCTCGTCTTGAATTTTCTTTATTAGTTAGCACTACATCATCTGCGTAGGCTATTATGACATTATCCATTGCCTTCATTCTAGTAATTATATCATTCCAAAAGTCATTGTAATATTTAACAACAATGGGTCTGTTTGAACTACCTTGTGGACACCCTTTTGTTGTCCTATATAGTATCTTCTGTCCATATTGAGAAGTACATGCCCGTTTATTAAGTATGATTGTGCTAAATTTAATATTATTTTCCATACGTTGGTAAGAGACATATCTGTCTATATGACTTATATTTTGTTGGATCTCGTAATCTGTCCTTAATAAATAATTTTAAGACACTTACTTTTCATTGAACTGGCAAGTAAACATTTCGGAAACAATGCTTGTATATCTGAGTTAATAGTGTTACGTTATTCCCACATAATAACGTGCCATCTACTGGCTTATATTATTAAAAAACTCGGGCTTTTGTTTTTCTTTAGGTTATTGATAACATTTTTGACCTCATCCTCTGTTATTTCGTTCTCCTGCTTTGTAATCCGTTTAGTTCGAGTTCCATGGCTTTTTGCGCCTCTAGGATATCTTCCAGTAACTGCTCGCCTGTCTCAATCCAATCTAGTGTCTCCTTATCTTCTTTCACTATTGTGCTCCATAACGTTCTACAGTTTTATTTTTCCCGCCATATTATATACGGTATTCCTCATACATTTTCCTATATTGCCTCTTCCACAAAATCCTTCCAATATTTCTTTTTGTTTCCAATATTTTACACTTGTATAAGCTTAAATGTTTCCTGGATATTTCCCTATACTACTACGGTATCTTTACTTTTCCTTCTTTGATATAATCGTCTTTAACGATTCTTTTCATTTTTAAGTGCGTAAGCTCTTTTGTCCACCATGTTTTCCCTATCTTATATCCATCGCTCTTATTACATGCAAACTCTCGATAAGTATGTAACATCTTTATTTGCATTTTCTCTATGCATTCATCTACATTTGTTATTTCTTCGTAGCTGTCTATTTCGCTGTTAACCAGTCTTTTATTTGCTGCTACTTCCCAGCGTATATATCGCACATTTTTTCGTTCTGTCTTATCTTGAAACTTCATTCTCTTGTTGTATTTCGTACTTGAATTTTTAATTCTTTATTATCACTATGTATTTCCATTGTGATACTGTAATCTGTAATGCTTATTCTTCGTAATTTCTTGCTTGGCGTTAGGTCAGTTACTTCCATTCTCTCCTATAACTGTTTAACTCCATAAGTGTTATGTATATTAATGTGATTTACGTAATATCAGTTTTTTTTCATTTCTTCTCCTCTCTTGTTTGTTAGTATATCCTCCCACATAGTCGACCGACAGTTACTATCACTGAATACTATATTATCATATCTACCATAATATTCTAGTAAATCTTCTAGTATTCGTAATTGGGCATGTGTTTTCTCGTGGATATGAATATAGCTGAATTCAATTTTGTTGTTCTTTACAATGCACACTTGTAACCAGTCTCTTGAATACTTACTTATTTTGAGTACATCTATTCTGTTATTTACTATGTAAATTGCATTCCAAACATTTTGTCAAAATATTTTCCTATATGAAAGTGGCAAATAACACGACCCAATTGATATTCCCTAGAGTTCCTGCGCACGGCATATATACTTTTTGTTTCGTTTTACGAAGTAGGGAACTCAGCACATTTTACTGTTTGTAATTTTTTGTAGCAATCTAACACTCATCTTTCTCACCCAATTTATACACCGCAATTTACGCACCTTTCCTCTTTATTCTTATTCATGCACTCCTTAAAATTGTGGCCAGGAAATACGCAATTACCGCAATATTCTTTAATTTCCTCGCAGAATTTACTTATCTGATGAAATCTATGACATCTGAAGCAACGTGTGGGTTTTACATATTCTTCTGTTCTCTAAGTTATTAAATCGTAAATTAACTAAAAGATACCCGTCGCTTACCATTCAGTTCATTATGGATTTTTTCGTTTACTTCTATAACCCAGTGCTCCGCTACTTGTCGTGCTGTTCTTAATTTATTTACTACTCTCACGTCCTCAATAGACACATCACCACAATTAACATTTTTCTTTACCAAATATGTTATAAACTCCCTTTCATCAATATTTCTGTTGATACTATCATTTTTGGCTTTGTACATCGTACTTAATTGTACATCGTCATCACCTTCTATAATACTTTTTAACTTATTTAATTCATTTTATCTCCTTAAGTTATTACAAGCTCATCGTCAATTGTGTCCCTTATCGTTTCTACATTTATAGTTATATAGTGAGCTTTATCTTTTGCCTTTTTTCTCATATCTATTGTCTTGGATTTTTTGCCTAATATTATTGTCTTTCTTATTCTCTTTTTCTCCTCTGTCTGATAAGGTCACTGAACTGCTTCAACATAATTTTTCCCAACTTTCTCTTTTATATTCAATCAGTATGTGACATACTTAAAAACATTACGGCCAATATAGCACTGGCGTGTTTGATGACTACTTTGACGCCACGCACATTACTAAACGATCTGAACAAAAGCGGAGTTGTGCGATGACATCCGTTGATATTCAATGAAGATACGAGGGTGACAGCAAGAACATTTCTTTGTTAACCATAGAAACAAACTAGATTCATTGACATGTTGTCTCAGAGAATAAACGAGATGGTATTGAAACAAAAATTGCTGATACCAACATTATGCAATGTGGAGTTGACAAAGCAACACCTAACCGGAGTACAGCAATTATAGGTGAAGACATAGATCTGCTTGTTTTGCTGATTGCATTAGCTCCATTACAAACCAATATTTTTCGTCAAATCAGGAAGAGAGAAAGTTAAAATTAAAACATTTTCTTCCACGCACTTACAAAAACTCTACTCATACATGGATTCAGTGGATATGATAGCACCTCATGTATATATAGGAAAAGTAAAGCACTGATTGTGAAAATGTTTGAAAAATATGAACGTCTCAACGCCATTGCTGATGTGTTTTACATACCCTCTTCTACACCAAAGGCAGTGTCAAAAGCTGAGGTGCAGATATATTAAATAATTTACAATGCTTGCCAACAAGACTTGCCAATTGTCATAGGTACTCCGCATTTCTTAAAACTGCAAAGAAGTCAAAGCCATATCTTTTATCTCTTCCACCAATCCAAGGCTCTACCCAACAGGGCACTTTTCGAGTGTATTTGCAGGTACAAAGCTGGTTGGGAAACCAGCTTCCACCAGAAACTGTATATTATTATTGGGAAACCAGCTTCCACCAGAAGCTTAGGGGTGAATTCGAGGTAGCGATGGGACACAGGAACCCCTGATAATGAAGGATCCCGCGACTCCTGATGCAATTCTGAAGACGTTTCTTTGTCAATGAACGAATGGCTGTGGCCTCAAATGTAGGTGCCGAAAAGCAGGAATAAAGTGCACCGCAGTTTGTGACAACTGGAGAAGAACTTGCTCCAATAGCCAATTACAAGACCCGGAGTTTGATGAAAGTGCGTCAGGAGAAGGAGAACATTGAATAAGGTTGCATATGAATTTCCATGTACAAACGATAATAAATTAGAAATTTTCAAATTTATTATCGTTTGCTAGAGACCTAAAAATTGATGACAGAATGGGGGGTATCCTCTTCACCAGTCACCATACCAGTCCTTAGACATAACCATTTTTACTGTAGGTACGTAGTATATGCTATACTACCTGCTATGTGTATGTATATATATATATATATATATATATATATATATATATATA
>NNCF01126541.1:442118-477135 GCA_002313205.1 Laupala kohalensis
GCCTCTGCCTTAGAGTCCTTGATCGGAATTAATGGGATGGTCCCTTGCTTGCTTCCGGAGAGTAAATTAGTTTATTGTCCTCCACGTGGTCACACGCAGTTTGTTCTGTTTTTTGACAATAAATTTATTATTATTATTATTATAAAACTACTTAAGGAACAAATAAATTACCTCTTCTAGTGTCATATTTATACACGATATTACAATTTGGTAGTAATCGTGCCACCTAAAAAAATAATCAGAGATCAATAGTATGAAAACCTCGTTTCAGATATGAATAAATAAAAAAAGACAAATTCCTTTTATTTATTCCAATGAAATTGAAATGTATTAACTCATATCAACCAAAAGTTCTTTTCTTTTTTCATTCCTACTTCTTTCACTCTGTCACTGGTTCCTTCTTTCCTTTTCTTCTCTTTTCGCTTCTTTCTTTTCCTTTTTTTCTCTTTTTTTCTTTCTTTCTTTCATTCATTCCTTCTTTTCTTGTTTCTTTCCTTCCGCGTTTTGCCTTTCTTTCTTTCTCTCTCTTCTCTGTCTTTCTTTTACTCTTTCTTTCGTTCTTTTTTCTTTCTTTTCTTTCTTTTTCCCTGCATTCCTTTCTTTGTTCCCTTTTTTCCTTGTTTCTTTCCGCGTTGTGTCTTTCTTTCTTGTTCATCTTTATTTAAAAGCAAATGTTTCCAATATCTTATCTTATCTGATCAGACAAGCATTAGTACCCTCTGTCCGTGTGAGGTTCCCCCTCCACAGAGAAACACGAGGTCTAAAACTTTCCGAGTGTAGTTTTTCAACCTCTGTATTTCTATTCTTAGCAAGTCATACAAATACGAATGCTATTTCAATGCTACGAATACTGATAGTTTAATTCAATAAGTGCATATAACTTTTTTCTTTATTACATTTTGTGCTCCAAATGTACAATATGATAAATCTAGATGCTATATAAATGTATTTTTATTGAAAATATTGTTTGGACATAAATTAGACAACTTAAGGCATATCCATTTCCTATTCAATATTTTTATTACAATCAAGTATACTTTTACATAGTTCCAACTTCACTAATGTTGGTGAGCGTAGTAAACAATGCTATGGTGTATTAACATATCACACTTACTTTTCAGTCAGAATTAGAATCTCTCGAATTGCTTTTTGTATTATTGTTTTCTTTAAATATTTGTAGAATTGAATGCTTTATAATTCAATACTGAATAATTTCTGCATGGGTTAATTGAAATTACAAAATCTTAAAAATATTCCTTGTGAAATATATTATTGAATACTATCATTTACAAATGAACAAACTAAAAATAACTTAAGAGATCAAGTAAAGAAATGATTTAAAAGAAACGTTGAACTAATGAACTAAGGAATAATTAGACGTCGTATACTTAAGAAACGTTTCAACGTAATGCAGATTGAACTTCGAAAGTGTTCCAAGTAGCTAACCACATTGCCAGATTGGTCGTAATGCGACGTTGCCGCATTGCCAATTGCTCAGCGTATGTTTAAGATTTTCCTAAGCGATGTGAGAGCATGAATTTATGGTTTCGTTCATTACAGCTCCCAAAAGATATTACGAGCTGAATTGTGGTATAAACCATTTTCAAAAATCAGTTCACAAGTGTCACTGGGATTCGAACCCACTTTGTGGTGACAGACCAATCATAGCAGTGCTTTACTGTTCTCAGCCAATTACACTTTTGCTGGAGGAGGTAAAATGTCTGTTGAAAAATTCGAATAAATAAATAGCCACTCAAGTCTGCGTGTTTATGTCGGTTTGACAATGAATGACATTCTGTTTTTCTTGAATTGCCTGTTGAAACATCGCGGGGTTTAAGATTTAATAGATTTATAAATAATATAATTAATTGAGTTGAGAGTGCAATTACAATGAAAATTATTTTATTTGATACCAGAACTTTGTAATATTTGTAATAACAAAGTGAAATTATACTTTGAAATTAAATTGACGTCATCCTCAGAATTATTTTAATAATTCTGCATAATATCATTATTTAGTATACCTTGTTCAAATAAATTCTTTTAACTGCGTCTGTAAGTAGTAATGTTTCCAATATCTTATCTTATCTGATCAGATAACCTCGTGTTTCTCTGTGGAGGGGGAACCTGTCTCACACTGACTGAGGGTAGTAATCCTTGTGAACTATTCTACTGACATGTCTCATCACGAGCGCTACGTTAGGGAAAGAGTGATTGTTTTGGTGGAAAGTGTCCATCGTAGTGCGGCTGTAGCTGGGAGGTAATACGGTGTACCTAGGAGAACTGCATGCAAGTGGGTTCGGCAGTATCATGAAACTGGGGAGGTTGGAAGGCGTGAAGACACTGGATTGTGGCGAGTTTCTACCGATGCCCAGGAGATTGGTGAACCAGTCTAAGGAGAATCCTTTCTGCTCTTCAGAGGAGCTAAGACGCTTGTCTAATTTTCCCGGTTGAGTGACAACTGTGAGAAACCGTCTGAAAGATATTGGACTCCGATCTAGGAGGGCAGCGACAAAGGAGGCGCTTTCCGAGGAACATAGAGTGTATAGGTTAGCATTTGCTGAGGAAAACATTGATCGTAATTGGGAAAACTTGATTCTCTCAGACGATATTGTTTTTCTTCTGCAAATGATGAACCTGTGCGCGTATATAGATCTCGTGGAACCCGCCATTGTATGTGAGAGAGAGTGCTAGATTTGGACGCGTGTCTGTGGCGTGCT
The DNA here is from genome assembly GCA_002313205.1 of Laupala kohalensis. Classification (NCBI taxonomy): domain Eukaryota; kingdom Metazoa; phylum Arthropoda; class Insecta; order Orthoptera; family Trigonidiidae; genus Laupala; species Laupala kohalensis. The sequence goes on from NNCF01126541.1 coordinate 444,839, forward strand.
GGGGCAGGATAAGTTCTTGCGGTGTAGGCGTTCTTCACAGAATACAAGGTCGTCTTGATGGGCATCAATATGTCCATATTTTGCGTGATATTAGGATACCCTCGTTGCGGCAATTGTATCCTGTCGAGGAAATATATTTTCAACATGATAATTCGTCTGTCTACACGTCTCGATTGGTGCAGGAATGGATGGCAGAGCAGGAGAAAGTGGAAATTCTCCACTGGCCCCCGCATGCCCCTGACCACAATCCAATCGAAAACTTGTGGGCGGAGACGAAACGTATCATGCACGAAAATTGTCCAGATCCAGCTCCTACAACCACCGATGCGCTCTGGGATGTTGTGTCTGATGCGTGGCAGGAAGTTGCTCACAACCCGACTTATGCATCCACCTTAATCAACTCAATCCCTAGACGGTTGCAAAACGTGATAGACTGTGACGGGTATTGGACTCGTTATTGAGTGACTAATACAGCCCTTTTAAGGGTTCAAAAAACAACAACACAGAAATCCCTAACTTGATCAGGAGTTAAATATTATGTGTTGAAGATGTTTAGTCTTATAGATAACAGTTTGAAACGAAAAAAAATATATGCAAAGCTAAGTGGATTAGAACTCGGCAAGATCTCTACATACTTTCTTCCTAGTGGGCAGTTACTTACTACTGTGCTAGTGTGCCAAAGTAGAAAATTATTATTCTATTTTCCTTATTCTCTCGGAATAATTATATAATTTTTTACACACAATAATTCTTTGAAATAAAAATATATTGGCATATCTTTTAAAAGTTATTATTATCACCAAATAATAAGTATTAATTATCTTGTTCATTCTATCGTGTCAAAAACTATCATATTGTAACAAAGACATGAAGATTTTATCCTCCGTACATCAAAACTTAGCATGACATACAAATACGAATACTGTTAATTTAAATTATTAAACTAACAGTAGTGATTAATCACGATGAATACTGTTAGTTTAAAATCAATGAATGCAAACAACTTTTTCTAAACTAAATACTGCGCTCCAAATGAATAAGATAATAAAAAGAGAAGTCACAAAAACAAATTTACTCCACAACTACATCAAAAAATATTTCATATCTCCATTTACTTATGTAACTTACAAATCTATTAAATCTTAAACCCCGCGATGTTTCAACAGGCAATTCAAGAAAAACAGAATGTCATTCATTGTCAAACCGACATAAACACGCAGACTTGAGTGGCTATTTATTTATTCGAATTTTTCAACAGACATTTTACCTCCTCCAGCAAAAGTGTAATTGGCTGAGAACAGTAAAGCACTGCTATGATTGGTCTGTCCCCACAAAGTGGGTTCGAATCCCAGTGACACTTGTGAACTGATTTTTGAAAATGGTTTATACCACAATTCAGCTCGTAATATCTTTTGGGAGCTGTAATGAACGAAACCATAAATTCATGCTCTCACATTGCTTAGGAAAATCTTAAAACACGCTGAGCAATTGGCAATGCGGCAACGTCGCATTACGACCAATCTGGCAATGTGGTTAGCTACTTGGAACACTTTCGAAGTTCAATCTGCATTACGTTGAAACGTTTCTTAAGTATACGACGTCTAGTTATTCCTTAGTTCATTAGTTCAACATTTCTTTTAATAAAATAATGCTGTGGCGTTCTTCAGGGCTGAGTACGACAGCGACTTAGGTCTGTATGACTCTGACATTGCCCTGAAGAAGGGCACAGCATGATGACCGAAACGTTGGTAGTTTTATCTACAAAGACGCGGTTTGATATAATACAAAATTAATATTGCATTATCAGTATCCGTTTTGTATTATGAGTATTGCATTTGTGAGCTTCTATGAGTAAATGACATAAAAAACCTTCTACTCTGACTATGCAAAAAACCTAGAGCATGTTACCATTTCTATTACAACTGCTTAACGCAAACTATAATACTAATGTTTCGTTAAATTTCAATGTAGAATGAGAAAATTTGTTGCGGCCTGGTAGATGCCAACAAGCAAAATTCACGTGATACACTTACAATCTCAAGAATGCACTTGTATTTAGTACACTGGCTGGTGTTAAATGATTTACTGTAATTTAACCCTCCTCCTCTAAACCGTCGAAAATGACATTCGTCAAAAATCATTATACTCCCGTGAAATGGAGGGGTCTGAATTATGGAATACAGTCCTCTCTCTTTCAATAACGATATCCAAGGAACTGGGCATCGTTACAGAGAAAGAAACCAAACTTTCATGTAATATGTTTAGAAAATAAAGTACACTATCACAACAAATATTATTGCATGAATTATTACAATTATTTTTTATATTAAAGTTGAGAACAAGCTGTTTTAATATTTGCGCTTCGTCTTCCCCTTCCCAAGCACTGACCGGAAACGGTTAGTACTGAAGCGACTTTTTTTATGTTCTAGTATTTGTAAATGGGGAATGTAGCGTGCTATTGAAGCTTGAGTGATAGAAGGTAGGTCAAAGAAATGTATATGTAACCAGGATGATGAAACAATATACCATGTATTGTATCATAACAGGACAAGAAAGGGGCAACCGGATAAGTCAGTTTAAAAGAAGGGGTGTATTTGAAATTTAAAATAAGACGAAGTACATCGAGACAAAAGAAATATACGAAGAATTCGAGGAATACGTAATGAGAATAATTAGCATTCGAAAAGCATATAAAGCTAGGTAAAGATACGTTCCATACGTCGTCGTGGTGGGGACGGACACACAAGTGGGACAATACTTGTGTGACAATAAATTGGAACAGCTGCTTGAATCAAGTGGCGAAAGAATAAAGGAAATAGCATAGAAAAAAAGAAATGAGACAAAAAGTACATCAAACAAGAGAGGAAGAGGAACAGAAAGTAAAAATGAAAAACAATAAACCCAGGTAATGACCATATAGTCGAGAAACTGGGATAAAATTGAATGAAAAAAAATAGAAGGTAGGATCTATTATACCTTCGTTGTGACCATTATTTAATGTCATTGTTTTTTATTTTCATAGCTTTTTATTTATTATAGACCGTAACTAATTGAATAATTTTAAGATGCTTTTCATAGTCGATGGAGAGTAAATATAGAGGTGACTGAAATTCTATTGATTGTTCAATAATAAGACGTAAAAAGTTGTTTTGATCAACACAAGACCGATTGAGTCTAAATCCAGCTTGTTCTCTTCTTAATCCTTTATCCAGCTCCCCAAATAGCCTTTCGAGTATAATTCGTGTAAATACCTTGCTTATCACAGGAAGCAGAGTAATTCCTGCGAGTTATTACAATCTCGGCTATCTCCCTTTTTCGGAATTTTGATAATAATTCCTTCTTTCCATTCATTGGGGAATTTCTCTTCTTTCCAGATGTCTGGAAATAAAGGATTTAGCAATTCAGCACGAAGATGCGGGTCTGCTTGAAGAATTTCTGCAGGTCTATACCTGCTGCCTTTCCTTTCTTCATCAATTTTATGGCGACCATTATCTCTCTTTTTGATGGGGGTCTTACAATAATCTGCATTTCTGAAACAACTGTTTGTGAATCAGCATCGATGTTGCCACCTTGAGAGGTATTTAATGCTTCATAAAAGTGCTCTCTCCATCTATCTAGTTGTTCCTGAGTAGCTAATAGCAGCCTGCCTTGTTTATCTTTTACAATAGTATTTCCAGGAGTGGGGATTTGGGTAAGTTTTCTTATGCTGGAGTATAGATACTTTATATTTCCCTGATTAGCTGCCTTTTGAACTTCACTTCTCATCTCCTCCATAAAAGCTCTGTAACCCTTTCTTGTATTCTTTTTGATGTTCCTATCGAGGAGTCGGTACTGGTCCTGAAATTTTTTCTTTACATCCAGGGAATGCTCACCATTTTAGATGCTTTCTTTTCTCAATCATATTCCAGTTTCTTGAGATAGCCATACCTTTATCTCCTTTGTCATATATCCGAGGGTATTTTCACTTGTAGTAGTAAAGCTCAATTTAATTGCCTTCCACTTATCCTCTACTGTTGTGAGTTGCTACAACTGCATTTCTCTCACCCCAATTCTGATTCCTGTTTTGAATTCTTTAAGTTTTTCTGTTTCAAGATTTCTTAAAATGATCTTCTTCCTATTTGATATTATTTTCTTACGTCGGTCTATGTACCCATTACGAGATGGTGGTCAGAACCAATATCCGCTCCTCTCATGTTTCTCACATCCAGTAAGGATTTTCGCCAGCTGATACAGATATGATCAATCTGATTCTGAATGTTAGTGTGTACTACCGGCGATATCCATGTTACATTGTAACAATTCTTATGAGGAAAGAGAGTCTCACCTGTCAACAATCCATAATTACCGCATATTTCTATCAGAAGACCACCATTTTCATTGCATTCTCCAATCCTGCATTCCCCCATCACATCTTCTACATCCTTGTTGCAGCAACCTACTTTCGCATTGAAATCCCCCATCATGACCACTATGTCATTTCTATGGATTCCCACTAGCGTTTTATCTAGCAAAATATAAAACTTTTCATTCTGTTATATCACTTTCCTCTGTGGGTGCATAACATTGAACTACAGTCATTTTTCTGAACTTTGTCTTCATTCTGACGGTAATTATTTTTTCTGAGATGGGGTCAATTGTAGAAGTGCATTTGTAGCTGTTCTACTAAGAAGGATTCCCACCCCTCTAATATGAGGGTCACTTTCATTTTCCATACCGGAATAGAGGAATGTTTTCCCGTTTGTAGTATTAATTTTCCCCTGTACGTTCTACCTAACTTTACTAACTCATAGAATTTCTATTTGGTATCGATCCATCTCCTTGCTGAGTTGAGTGAGCTTTCCTTTCTGAAATAACGTTCTCGCGTTCCATTGTCCAATTCTTGTCCTTGTTGTAGTGCATTTGTTCGTCATCAAGTATCCATCCGGCGTTTTCTTCCTGTAGACTTTTTTAAAACTTGTTTAATATTCAGTGTGGGCAGGTAGTTGGCCTACCGTACACGTATCCTGCTGGCGGGGCTGCCACCTTCGGGCCTGTCAGGCATGCCCTGGAGAGCATTTCCTCACTCCTTGATGTTGGGGTCATCCCGCCCATGCTCGGTCGCCATAGCCTTGTGATAATAGGGGGTACCACGTAAAGGTAAGGTTGACAGTTGAGAAAGAGAGACTATGTATTGCGCATCATTTCCCCTTACCCCCCTCTCTACTTGAGTGACACACGTAAAATAAAATTGATTTTCTGAGTAATTCTCATCGTTTTGTAAAGACGTTAACACTTCTAGCTTTAAAGATTCATTGATGCTCGATATTTGGCCTACGAAATAAGTATTTAAAGCATCTGAAGATATACAGATATCGAACGCAGTGGATGTCTTACCCAATTCATTGCTTTCCAGACTGATTTACTATCCCGGTTTGCACCCAATGTATCATATTTAATTTTTTCATTTCTAATTTTGTACCTAACAATATTTCTCAAGCATTTGTATAATTTGAAATATTTTTTCTCTTTTGTTTTTCGGGACTCTACGTTGCATCTCTATCCTTAATTAACTGTTTGATTTCGAAAGTTAACCAAGGCGATAAGGGGCGTGTGTCACGGACTTTTTAATGGGTATGTTTTAATGGAAAGTTGCATTGGTCTAAATTCTTACAATCACGATAGTCCACTATTTTCGGTACATACTTGGGACATTTCAGACCATGTTAAGGATAAATTAAATCGTGCTTAGAGATACCGGGAACTGGAATTTGCCCATATATTCGAACCTTTTCAGGGTTTAAAGTAATAATATGATCGATCCACGTATCAAAATTATTTGAGTGATGAGTCGGCTCCAGAGGGAGAGTTTTAAAATTCATACCATGAAATAATCTATTAAAGTTAATTGCGTGTGATGAATTTTCTTTTGCGAAATCACAGTTAAAATCACCCATCACGTTTATAGAATCAAATTTAACTGCACATTAGCATAATTCATCAAGCTAATGAATATTACCACGCTTAGGGGGTTTGTATATGACCGCTAAAAGGCATTTTTTGTTTTTTGTTTTAGTGATTTCAACAAGAAGATACTCTACTTTTCGTGTAATGTCATTTTCAGTAGAAAATATAACTTAGCTTTCTAAATCAATGCAGATAAACATCCCAACTCCACACATATTTCAGTCAGCTCGTAAAAGGCGATATCCGGGAACATTTGACTAATCCTGAACTTATAGAATTTTTCAGTCATGTTTCACTTATGAGCAATGCGTGAAGTTCACAGTTAGACAAAACTCTAAGAACGTCAGAGTGATGACACAGAAAGGATTGTGCATTGACAAGCGCTGCAAATAGAGTATGCGGAAAAGGATTACAAAGGCGTTGTCTTGCGAAACACCGGTGGCAGCCCAGGCAGTTGTTTGGAAAAGGGTTTGGGTAGTTTCTAATGGTTGTACAGGTTGCACGCGGAGAAGTTCTACTTAAATACTTCTGAAAATTATCAAGGGGTGTACATGCGACGAAAAATTCAGAGAGGATGTGGTGTAGTAATATTGAGAATTAATTCAGGTCATACAAAGTACCAAAAGCCAGAATATCGAAATGATGAATGAATAATAATTTTATTTTAACTTTGGAAAATAATAATTGGAATAAATAAAAAACAAAAAGACAAGAAATAATGCTTAACGGTAATTAAACGTCATTATAAGTTATTTGAAAGACCGAAGTAGAAGAGAATAGGTGATAAAAAAATTCTTCGTTAAATAACTATAGGGGGAAAATAAGACGGAAAGAGATAAAAATAAAATAAAGAAATTTAACAAGGATTTGGTGAGAAAGAAAGTACTTCACTTCCGTAAGTGATGAGGGGGAAATGTTACAGATTAATACATAAAAAGGATTCAAAAAAGAATTACAGAAAAAGGACTAGAAGTACAGAGAAAATTAAAAATTAAGTAGAAAATACAAACAAGAAAAAGAAAAAATACAAACAAGAAAATTGACATTTCTCTGGTTTGTTTAAGAGAGTACAACCGAGAGCACGGCCAGTTAAATTTTGAGAGCTCATAGTTTAGATTCGGTGGCGCGTCGTTCCTTTCTTTACTACAATGATGCCATTCTCAGTCCATACATACAAAGTCCCATATCGCGCAATGGCATCCTGGAGATTCTCGTAAGATCCTCCTGAATCGTATCACTAGTCCCTTTTAACTTAAGTTTTGCGCGAAACACTTCTCGTCGTTTCCTATATGACACAAATTTTATGAGTATCGGGCGAATTTTTCCCTGGATCTTCGGACCAACTCTGTGACTTCTGTGTATGTCACATAAAATCAAGAGGTTCATTTATCTGCTTAGCGACATTCATCGCCAAGATGTCCGTGTCCTCCTCCTCCTCCTCCTCCTCCGAAGATACGCAGCGAGTTGCGACACGTATACATCTCGAGTTGGTCAGTCCGCAATACGAGTTGGCGTTTTAGATTAGTAACTTCTTTATAGGATTTATCTAGATCCTTTTTTAGATCTGAAACTAAAATTAATTCATATTAAAATTAATTGTTTCCTCTAGTCGCTTACAGACTAGTTCCGTCACTAAGTTGGCTAACGTATTGAGCACATCTCCTGACTGTTGCACTGTATTGGCAATTTCAGAAGAAGCTTGAGATCTTCTAACAGACTTGGCAGGTTTGGGAGGCATTATCAACTTATTTAACTCAGAAAAGCGAGAAAGGCTGATTTAAAAATAGAGGGGTCATGTGAACACAACAATGCGAACGCAATAAATAAACTGCTATAGACAATTTAAAAAAACAATTTAGCTGACAAAAACAGTGTTTACTGAAAAATATGTACTTACCTTATGACTGAAAGTAGATTGAACCCCGCTTGCACGTCGACTACCTGCTGAAGGAAACACCTGCCAAGTCGGCAGCGCTCGAAGGAAGATGCTCACGCGACGACGGTAATGAGACGACTGTCTTTACACCCCTCCCTAGGGGCTAGATATCCTACTCCGACAGCTTGTGGTCAGTCATCATCTATGTATCAAGTTTGGTTAAATTGCTCCAGACACTCGAGAATTATGGAATACAAGCATTAAGCATTCCAACTCACATTTCACTCCCTTCGAGTTGAATTTTAGTAAAATCCTACTCCCTAAAAGGGACCTACCTGCCAAATATCAAGTTTGTAGGTTTTGTAGTTTCTGATATATATATTGTGAGATTTGAATAATTTAACAATTAAATTTTAAAAAACCAGCATTGTTCGGTCGTTCAAATACGGAGAACGAACGACGGAGCGGGGGAGGGGAGCTTCCTTACTCCACGAAATTTAAAAATCCGCCGTTAAGTTGAACGACGAAGCGACGCCCACATTTGGCGATAGAGCAAGCTGAGACCTGTTGGAGAAAGAGTTTATTGCTGTAAAGAAATGGTAGGCGAGCGAAGGTGTGGGACGCCGACCCGCCATGGTGTATTACTGAGTGTGGTAAAAGGGACAGCCGGTGGAAGGCACAAGTTGCGACTTGTTCCAGAGAAAAAAACGTTGCTAAAGAACGGTTGAAGAACGTTCAAAAATACCCAAATTCCCCAATCAGAACCGTGGCACGGTAGAGGGGAACATCTGCGTGATTGGAAGCCTTCCATCTGGATTTCGAAATTTGAAGATTTTGGAAGAGGGGAGAAACATGTAGGAAGGGAGAAAACCCATTTAAGAAATGGAAATTGTTCCTTCAGCCCATTATTCTTCTAGAAATTTTCGCGAGCTCACGACTTCAAAGATTTTTCGAGGCATGTGAGATTTTTTTTCTTCATCAAAACTTTATCGATTTTTCGGGAGCACCGAACATGACTTATAAATTGTTCGTGATCGGAGCCACTACTCCGTTTTTATTTTCGAAGACTTCCGAGTAATTCGTAACATCGAATGAGTCCGCTATCTATAGTTTTGGCGAATATTGTCGGCGGCGACGCCTGAGGGCGCCCAGGACGCGAAGCTGAGGGGAGGAATCACCACTGGTTGAGCCGTAGCTATGTCGTCAACCCGGAAGCGCTTGGAGATCGAAGCCAGGCCAGCTGTCTGAGGCCAGCGCACCCTCCACTCACTACTGCAGCACTTGATTGATCATCTGACGAGGTATTTGTACGATTGGGGGTGTTATTCAACCCATATCGTCATGCGCTGTTGCGAGACAACAATTGTGGATCTTATTGCAAAGAAGGGCCCAGAATTTTGGACTTAAGGACTCGTGAAGAGAGGCCAATTATTAAAAAAGAACTCCGCTTAATTATGTCCATTAAATTTGTAATCAATGTACCAGCCTTTTCCGAGAAGAGAGAATATTTGTAAAGCCAGTGTTTATTGTATTTGTTAGAAGTGTAGATAAATTATTGTAGTGTGTGATCTAGGAGTTAAATTTGTTGAATATTCATGTTTTTTTGTAGAGAAGCCGAAGTCGGCGGTAACATGTTTTTTTGTTAGTGTTGATAGGTATTCTCGTGTGTCTTTTGGGGGAATGCATGAGAGGTTTTTTTTAATGTCCCTAAGTACAAACATAGAATCATTAAATTTTGTATTTGCCTAGGCTAGCTCTTTCTCAGGAATTATTTATGAGTTCGAGTTTTTTAATTAAGAGAAAAAAAACATACTTGGTTCCTTCACAGGAAAACGCTTGATAAACAAATTAACTCTTGAAAAACATTTTAATTATAAACCATGAAACACATTAGAAAAAAACCCATGCATCCCCAAAAACACACGTTATTTCCTAACACACAAAATACAAGTTACATTGATTTTACTGCCGAGTTAGGCTTCTAACAAACATTTACATTTAGACAATTTAAATTAACAATAACATTGAAATGATTTTTCCAAAACCATCTACAAGTGACACTGAATTTACAGACAAATTTGGCTTCTTGAATCAATCTTCATTTACTTATTTATTTATTGTCAAAAAACAGTACAAACTGCGTATGACCACGTGGAGGAAAAAAAACTAATTTACTCTCCGGAAGCAAGCAAGGGACCATCCCATCAATTCCGATCAAGGGCCCTAAGGCAGAGGCGGATTCAAAAAATTCAGCAAAAATTCCTAGATAAGATAAAAAGTTAGCTGCGAGTTATAATACTAATAGAATGTCAATATGTTTGTAATTTTAAGCAAAAAATTACATGTAAGTTATTATCGAACTATAGATTATTCTGAGTATAGTGCTTAAAAATTGAAATAACACTAAATTCACGATTTATTGTTACAATAGACCCGCCCCTAGACAAAGCCTAGAGAACCTGTATGATAAATCCGCCTCTACCCGAAGGAAAACCGGAGAAAAACCCGGGCCAGGATGGGGCTACAGAATTTATGTACACAAACGTGCCAATGTTGAGTACACATAAAACTAAATTAATATGAGCCATAAGACAACACAATCATGCAAGAAAATAGTTTTTGAAATTGTTATAAGTTGTTTAAAAAGTACTACAGCAATGGCGTGATAAAGCACAAGACGAATTTAACTTTTGTTAAAATCAATAAATTCTTTTACAGTGTAGAAGCACTGGTGCAGGAGGTAGTTTTTAACCGCGGATTTGAAGATATTCAATTTCATAATATCTTTTATATTCTTGGGCAGGGAATTATATAGAACGATTCCCGAATGGTATGGTCCCTTTTGGCAAAGAGTGGTTGACACTCTAGGGCGATGAATATTACTACTATTGCGTGTATAGTGTTCGTGAACGAGACTGTTTCGTATAAAGAAAGGGTGGCACTTCAGTAATTCGGACTTAACAAACACGACTGTTTCATAAATATAAATGCAGGGAAGTGTTAAGATGTTTAATTCCATGAATAAAGGTTTACAAGAGTTTCGGGGGTGAGATTTATAAATTATCCGAACTATCCTCTTCTGAATTCTGAAAGTTTGAATACTAAGACCGGAATTACCCCAGAAGGTAATGCCGTAACGTAAATGGGAGTAAACGTTTGCAAAATATACGCAACGGGAAATACGTGGACTAACTGCGTTAACTAAGATTCGGAATGCGTAACACAATTTGCTTAATTGGGAATTAAGATTGTCAATGTGACAATTCCATTTGAGGTTGTCTTGAATATGGAGACCTAAGAATTTTGTATTCGTAACAGTTTTGTATTCGTGTTGCGTTTAAAGAAAGGGAAACCTGGGGTAAAGATTTTGTGATACTATTGTGAAATGACATGGACACTGTTTTGTCAGTGTTTACAATGAGACGATTTGCATGGAACCAAGTCGAAAGGTTAGACAAAACTTTTTGAGCATTGGCGTGTTTACATAGTAAATTAGTGTCATCAGCAAAAAGAACCATTTTGCAATCTGATGTGGATGATGACATGTCGTTCACATACAATAAAAAGAGTATAGGGACGAGAATTGATCCTTGGGGTACTCCGCAAGTAAGTGGCTTTGTTTCTGAAAAACAACTCTCAAGTATTTTATTTTTAGTATAGGATATTTCTACCTGTTGATATCTATTTACATTGACAATCGCTGCATTCTTCTTTTACGACTGGCCACTTTACCCAAATCAGAAAGTTCAACAGTTCAAAAGTCTTGGGCCCTCGTCAACAACAAATACCACTTTTCTTCTCGCAACAGCGCATTACAACAAATGTTGGATGCAACCAACAGTACCAGATACCCCAATTCAGCAGTTTGTGCAATTGCACTAGCATCTCGGAAGGCTGGTTTCCTGCTCTGGGCGACGCCTGGCATATGACGTCAGAAGTTCTCGGAAGTGAGCTCCGTTCTTCGAACTGGCTCGCCCTTAGTCTCCGGAAAACCCCGTCATGAATGGGATGCTCGACCGAACGCGAATTTCTCACCGAACTAAGCGTTCCTTGATGACATCAGGTAAAGTTCGGACAAGAAACATCGTTGCCCGACTCAATCGTTGGTAATAAGCATCTCGGAAAAGTCCACCAACTGAGATAATTCTCCGGATAAATAAACTTCAAACAGATTATCTGGCGTATCAGACATCTGAGTTATCTGATCGTGTCGAAAAATAAGCTATCAACTCGAAAAATCAAAATATGAGAATAAATATCGACTGAGCTATCTGAGCGCGTCGAAAACAATCGAATGAGAACAAAGTTCGAATGAGAATATAAGAGTCTGAGCCGCATCTGGGCGCATCAAATGAGTATCTGAGTGTCTCAGCGCCTCCTATATGAGGTTGAATTTCACTTCTGCAGGCGTATAAATGGGCTTTTCTCCCACTACGCCCGACTATCATTTCCAAAATTTGAACTGTCACATGACTGACGCCTCCAATAAGATCGAAATCCCCACTTCAGGCCGTCAGTTATGATTGGTTATTTTAAGTGCGATTCTTTACGCGTTGAGCCGCTCTGAGTTTCTTCTCCAACGTGTATTTCAACCGCCGTTCTCGAACGGTTTTTAACCACGACGTATTTGTTTATATCGCGCCTTCAACAGCCCTTCAAAATTTTCCAACCTCCGAACCGTCTGGGCTCTTTCTCATCCCCCGTCTCCCACGATTTCTTTACAACCATAAAACCTCTATCTTGCCGAGTCCTAGCACGTTAAAGCTTGTTCTACTGCGACCTCCTAAAATTTCCGTTGCTGGTATTCTTCGCCAGCGAACTGCGTAATATTTTTCACACAAACACTCCTCAACGGCTCCCATTTAAATTTAGTTGTGGAGTGAGGAGACACCCCTCCCCGCGCCCGACAACTTTCGTTCATGCGTGGTGCTTTGCTCCCTCGCAATGTCGTCCTCTTTCAACGTATATTTTTAAACCAAAACCAAGCTAATTAATGAAATTAATCAAATCTTACTATATATATATATATATATATATATATATATATATATATATATNTGCTGCCGATGACTTGGGTAATTGTCAATCCTCTGGTCACCATAATTTTGCAAACAAATAATTCACCAAAAACTAAAAGTTTTCAAAATACTTTATTCTCATAAAATCAAGCAAGTGAGAAACTTCTCATACAAACGTACTAAATTTCATTCACACCATAACAAAAAATAATTAAACATTTATATAAATCATATAAAGGAGGAATGTACATAATATTATTTTAAAAATTAAGTATATAGGGTGCAGATTAGCAGTACATTGTACGGTATATCAGTAAAATTTTATAAAGCACACTTAATGAAAAGTAATTACAGAATATCATTAATTTGATGTATATACAAGACCATTTACATAAAGAGTTTGGAAATTTTTTTATGCACATACAAGGAAAAGATGCAAAATTTTTACAAATATCCTATAATATCAAGGAATAAATAAACAAACAATGAAAAAACAAAAATTCACATAAATAGGTAAATATATGATTAAAATCAGTAAAATGTAACAAAGACATAAAATTAACATTCTTTAAAACAAAACAAATGCAACATGAAGCACAAACTACCAGTTCTAACAACAAAATAGATATATCATCCCAGTTTCCATATAATTCTAAGATCTGAACAAAGGGGATAAAATAATTTTTTGTAATAAAATTTAGATAAAATAAAAATTAACAATACATTACCTACCTATGAATAAGAAAGTAACCAGATGACATCTTCATTTTAAGAAATATCAGGGAAATAAGTAAAGGAGGGTAATTTTCACTTATAAATAAAACTACTTATATTTTATTTCATTTGCTCTGAATGTACTTTTACTAAATAAACTTTTTGCAGCCCCACAAATGTTTAAGAAAAATAATACACTACCAGAACCAAACAGAGAATGTGAGCCCAATGGGTAAAACAAACATGTAATTCAACATGAGGAGTGATTTATATGAAAAAGTTTCAGTAAATCAGTTTGGTAACTAGAGCAGAATTGCCTCAATGGCACCAGGGGGTCTATTACTCCTAGTTTCAGACTACCTAATCACTCCCTCACTACAGAGTCAATGAAGGCAAAATCCTATCATGTTCACAAGCAGATTTCATATTCATATAGGACTGATTTTTATCCTATAAGAAGATTGAAAAGAGGCAATATCTAAAATTTTCTAATTAAAAAAAAATGCAGTTTCAACTATAAAAATGGTGACTCAAAATAGAAATATAACATTTTCTTAGTAGATCACTAGAGAAGAAAGATTAAACCACTAAAGAAAATGTTAAATTACTCAGCTAAATCACAATTCATTTTTACATTTAAATATAATGTGGGAAAAGGTTATCATGATAAATACAAGAAAAATTTTGCAATATTTGTCCAGCCAACATTATTGGGAGAAAGCAATCCCTTTGAATAACATAACTGTGGATATACATTGTTATAACAACACTAAAATAACACTAGGCAATTGCAATAGAAATCTAATGAAAACTTCATTTATTAGAATAACATGACAAGGCACAAAAAGCATTCCAACAATTGTCATCATTATTGATACTATCAATTTAGAAATGTTTTACTGTCAAAAAGGCAAGAGACTACTCTTATTATCTGAAACATATAAAAAAAATTAAAACTTTACAATCTAGTATTGTCAAAACACTTATTTTAAAGAAGAAAGTAAAGCAGCGTTTTCATTTCAGCAATAAAAAAAAAGTGTAGATTGCTTTAGTTCATTTGCAAATCAAGGCCACATTAATCAAGAGATCTTAATAAATGTATGTTGTTTAGTATGCTTTAGTTTCTCAGAAGAATAAAGCAGATTTAAAATAACAGAAATAAATATGTCTCTTCTAACAATGTTAATTGGTTTGAATATTCTCCTTGAATAAAAAATTGTCACAGGTGGATCTTAAATTTTAATCTTAAGTTTTGTTCGGTACCAACAACAAAGTTTAATAATTCTTAAATGAAAAAGAAACATAAAAATACACTAAGAATAAACAACAAAATAAATAAAGAATTGCAGGATTACTTAACACTAAAAACTAATGAAAATCAGCATTCATAAGAGAAAAAAAAAATTTGAAAATTATCACAAAAGATTTCTTAAATACAAATTTTCCCAAAAAATAAAAAAAATTATTAGCAGTATAATATTTCAAGGGAAAGAAATCTTGTTAAGTAAAAAAATCACACCAAAAGAGGACACATCAAATCTCTACAACAAGATCAAGTCATAAAGAGTCTTCAGATGAGGAGAAATCTAGATTGCTGGGTTTCACAAGTTAAAACTCTTAAAACAAATTAAAAATTATGGTACAAACAAAAGATGAGCATTACATATACCTTTGTTATAATAATGTCACATTTTCAACCTTCATGAATCATAATGATATTCAAACTATTGAACAACAAAAGACAATGAGAAATTCTGAAGTATTGAGCCTGAGTAAATTGAACAGGACTAGAATATAACTAATTGATTATGATTAAAAAATAATTATGTTCCACAACAAATATAATTTTGGTTTTATAAGCTCAATGAACTAATCACCAACATCTGAACTACATCATAAAAAATATTCTTTGCCTCAGGAACCAAGACAGCATAATTTTGAGGTAACTTTTCTTTCAAAATACTATGAGTTACTTCTAAGAAGTTGGAAATACTGAAAAAAAAAAGTTTAAGAGTTCAAGGAAGTTCATATAACTATGGTTCTCAACTACTAGTTGTGTTTTACTAAACTTAGTATTACAGAAAAATTAGATACATGTAATTTATAAGAATTAATAAATAACAATGAAACAAGACTTTTAATTTTATCAAAATAATTTTTGGAAAGAGGACCAAGACTTCTTGAATTTGGAACAAGAGAATTTAAGAAAGCAAAAACAACATTGACTAATTAAGGGTAATATTCTTGCAAGTTCAAGAAAGATTCACAAAACAAAACAAGCAGCAAGTCTCTGTTATTTCAGTTATCCTTCTAGTTCTCAAAACCAGAGAATACAATATAAGCTTTCCTGAGTGATGTTAATAGCAGATAGGAAATAAAATAAGATTGTTTAAGTCTAACCAAATTCTCAGTTCAACCCACTCGTAGGGACTTGCAGTACATTCACACCACGCCTCAGTAAAATAAATTAAGATAATTTGTTTAATACTTGTAATTTGGATAATAATTTTTTTAGAGAAACATTTTTTATCATGTAACTTCATCGAGCATTGACAACACTAACTAAAAAGCTTCCATCTCCTGCCTTATAAAACTTCTACGTGATAATGCATTGAAACTTCATTTATTAATGTTTGAGCCAAATATGCAAAGGAATCTTTTCCATACTTCAAATTTCTAAATTTTATCATATCCACTCTATTTAAATACAAATCCAGGAGCAGATATACCCAAAAGTTATTTGTCCTCAGGATCATAACAGGGCAACAGTATTAATTTCCAATTTTTTTGGCAAAGTATATTACGAGACCAAATTTTTCTCACATGCCAACGTGTTGATATACATGGGTGAAAAAACTAGTAATATTCAAAACCAAAGGAATGAGCTTCTAAAGTAATAAAATAGCTTCAATGTTAGTCTGAAAAACCAATAAACATATCTGGAGAGTATTCAATAATATCTATAAGTATTTTTTTCTCCAGCATTAAAGAAGCCCATTAAGTAGAGACCCTTTTTATCAAGTAGAAATTGGGATTTCATTATCTTCATTTATGAACTTCTTTGCACTATATTTAGAATGCTCTCTCCTTCTTACAATGTTTTAAAGGAAATTTAATGTTCTAATTTCAACATTGGTATCCTCCCCTTTTGAAGCAACATTTTATTTTACCATATAACAAATAGAAAAGTTTTTCCTGGGCTCCCTTTTGCACATTAATTTTTATTTTCCCTTGTTTTCCTCCAATTCATTTAGATGAATTTAACTCGTGAGTAATATGCTATATTTTCCATTGTTCAGAAGTAGATATACTGAATGTGGGTACCAATTTAATACATAAAGTAAAAAACTTGGGTAGTGTTTGTTTTCTCTTTCAATTTTTGCATTGTACAAATATTTATTTTTAGATCCAACCATACTAGTAGTTGTTCAATGAAGAAAATAAATTACATTTGAAGATTTAGTATATCGGAATGTGAAAAAAGTCAACTCTAGTATAAGTTATGTTTTAAAAGTAGACAAAAACTATATGAGGACTAAACCAAAAATAGTGAGAAATTTAACAAATAGAACGGATTCGCAATTTATTTTGCGCTAAATCCCTTATATTGGGGTTTTGCGTAAAAAATTTGCTGCTTTTCGCACAGCATTTTTTAACTCAGGTTGCTGTGAGGTAATCTACCTGGGTTTGAACTCGATCAGATATTTACATATTTCGCGCGATTCACAGTCACAAATTATGGGGGGGTCTACAAATAAGGGCATTGCCTCAGTAGTAAACTTTTATTAATTTTTCTGTGGATCGAGTTAAAACGAGTAAAAATTACTAATGGATATATCTGGATTTAATTATTCTACTACTATAACAAAATCGCAAATTTAGTTCAGAATCAAACAAAGATATTTAGAGGAATGTTATGCACAATGGTGACGCACATTTTCTCATTTGAAAGTCTCACAAGGACTTACATCCTTCCAAGAAGTACCACCCCAAAAAATACAAGTTCCGGACCAAGAGGTATGTATCCTTCCAAAACGACCATCATCTAACAACTTATCTACTGCAAAATGTGAATAGTTTACCCCCAATTTACCGTTACTGAGTATAATCTTTTAGGGAAATTGCTATATTGCCCAATCGATTAAACATATTTGAGTTAGTCATATGTATGACGATATGAAACTTCAAGAAATATGAAAACAGTTTGTATTTTTTCACCTCTTCAGGTGTTTGTTTAACTTAGAGATTCCATTAGAGAACAGTTTGATTTCAAAATTTGTACATCCACTCACCATCAAGAGTCCAAGAAGTTCAGTAGCCAGAAGTAGATGGTGGGAGCAAGAGCTCCCAAAACTAGTCTTGGACATGTAACAAAGTGGGGTGGAGACATCATTCAATTCATATTTTATTATAATAGTGAAAACTTGTTTAAAAAGGCCAACCATCACACCGCATGCAGTCTTAAGGTAGCAGGTTTCCCACTCCTACTACGTGTCGGAAATTAGAGGAAGAATACAAGGCACATGACCTGGGCATCCAGTAAATGAGTGCATGAAAAGAAATAACTTGTTATTTGGTAATACAAGTAGATGTGAACTAAATTCAACACCACAGCCCTGAGTAATTTGTTTGGATATAAAAGAAAAAAGTGGAATGTTTCAGGAAACACTTCATAAAAACTGTCTTGGTCACAAATTCAAAAATTCCTCCACACACAAGCAATTTTTAAAGCATGTACAATTAGAAAACTTAGCTTAACACAACAGAACAAAGAAAGTTCACACTCAAGATCCATATATAGTAATGCTTTCATCACTTCACTTTGCAACAAGCAGGAAACAATACTAGACCCGTATCTGAATCATTAATCACAAGGACATGATTTAAACTTCTGAATATAACAGCAGGGGGAAGAGTAATGTCTGTTTAAAATGCTACCTAACAAAAGCAACCACATATTCAATAATTTGATTATTTGTAATGATCCAATAAATTAAAGATTGGCACATACAAAAGCAAGTATACTCTAAAGACAGACCACCACAAAATAAATATCATTCTCTAATATATACAATAGTATAAATATATTTTTCTCAAAAATATTTGATATGTAGAAAATCTATTGGTAGCAAGTGTGTAAAATGTTTAAGTATTAAGTCTTCAAGTGACTCGACACAAGAACTTGCAGATAATCAAATTCATGACTAGCATATCACAACACAAAGGCAACTAACATGTCTACTTCATTAGCATTCATCAGCGCAACACAACTTAAGCTTTTTACAACTCTTTTGTGTAAAGCAGAGTGAAGATTTTTACGTTTCTTACATATCACGACAATACAAAAAATTATCATTTATCAGTATAACAAAGCAGCAAGCATCTCAATTCCTAAAGCCCTAAATACTGGCAGTTTTCAAATTTATACACAAAAATGTCAAAGTATACTGAAAATATTTCTCAAAGTATATCAATTAAAAAAATATAAACCATATAGTCTGAAAAGCTATAAATAACCCACATCAATAACAACATTGCGGTAGTAATGAAAATTCTCTTAAAAGGTTAGAGCAAAGAAAAAGCTTTTCAGTACTGACATCAGAATCTATTGTGAGACCATTCTTTTAAGAGAATGCTAATTTTTTTTAAAAATTCTATTCAAAAGAGTAACATTCAGCTCTAACAAAGCCACAAACAGGTTTATCAACTATCACACAGTGAAAACAACAAACAATCAAAAAGTAACAGATTTTTTTTGTTTTTCCTTGGGGCTTTAGGGCTCGCCAACGTCAAGGTCATTAGAACCCTACAAAAAAAAAAGACTCAAAAGTCTTTGTTTTCTAAGTATCATAGTGTTATAGAAAAGATCAAACATAAAATGAGATTCCTCTCTCATTTAAATAATCCAATATGATTTGCTGAAACATATAATTTACTTAAAAACTACTGTTTCCCAACAAAATTATCTATACATATTTTTTGTGTGACATAACTTGAAGGCACAGGTTTAAATTTATTTGACAAACTACTGTCTATTGTTTCACAATGCACTTAACATGGTGAATACAGTGCAAATTCTATACAATTAGTAATATATAGCCACTGATTATTCACTAGAAAGATTTTCATATTAGCTCACACATCTATGTTCTCAACTGATTGAAAACATGTAAAATGTTTTGCACTTATATTTCCAATATAAAATAGTAAAATCTGTAGAATGACCCTGCTCCTCATCCCTATAAATAATAAAGTTCTAAGCAGTTCTAAACAGACTTATTTTTGTATTTACTTACTTTCACATGTAAAAATTCATTGATTATTTATATGGTATTAAGTGACAAATCATTAAAAAGGATAATTTAACTAAACATCAAATTATGCAGTAAATAAATAGAAGAATTACTCAAGAATAATATAAGATAAAGATCATCTCGCACTGTACTTATAATTTTCTAAACATGATATGTTTTGAACACAGATAAATCCTCCACCATCACAAATATCCAAATTAACTTTTCATTCAACATACAGTTTGAAGACTTGGTCAATATTTCATCATATTGATATATCTAGCATTACATGGATATAAATTTTCAGTCATATAAAATGAAAAATGTTCACTGGTTAAGACAAAGTTTTGAAATGACAATATTTCCCCGAATAGAAGGACCATATAAAGAACTTTTCATATTTTAGACTATTTTTGTAGAAAAATTAAAATATTTAGCATTAAATATCACACAGGATTTGAAAATAAAAATTATATTTTCAAATATTTGTACAGACAAAAATGTTATTTTTTAAGATTCTACATATCCTGCATAAATTGATCTTGAATAAAGCAATGTGTAACTTGGCAACCAATGTTTAGTTTGGATAAAAATTATGAATAGTTAATCTTCCAGCAATTTACTGTTTTTGCCAAAATCATTCACACCACTCATTCATAATTTACTGTACCAGACTGCAAGAAATAATTTAGGAATATAGTTTGACAGGGGTGAAACTGGTTGAATAAAATGTTAATGTGAACATTATTATAGACAAACATTATATACATTGGCAGCGATTACAGGGGGAATTACACTTTTTTAAGGAAATATAAAAATGTTGTTCTGTCTGTCTAAAACTGGAAATTATACAAAAATTTCACCATCTTTGATGTGGTCATCACCAATTGTCTTTCCTTTGATTTATTTCATTATTTATATCATACTTAGTGGAAATATGCAGAAAATGTCATGTTAATGAAAATTGTCAATATTTTTCTTTTTGCCCTCTCACTTTTGATTCCCAATGGCCGCTATTGATTATATAGGTCATAGAATCTAAGATGTAATAGTTTATTAGTATTCACTAATATATGGCATATGTTTCAGTGCTAGTTGGGCATCATCTTCAGGGCCGCTGCTATTTTTTTAAGTGTTCTAATTATCCAAAAATTAATATCCATAAATTTTCTTTTTAAATATTAAAAAACATCAATTGTTGTAAGAATAACATAGTCAGTGAAGCAAGTTCAACATTGTCTACAGCCTTCCTACATGGAGGCATGATAATTTTAAAAAACAATCAATAAAAAAATACTAATAAAGTATTATATCTTGGATTCTATAACCTATATAATGATTGTCTATAATAATGTTTGCATAATTAGTGCCCTTTAAATATCCTTTTGTCTGTCTGTTTCTGTAATTTTTACACAATGTAAATGTTCTCTCAACAACCAAAATTCATATCTAAAATCAATCATATGTTGTAACTTGAAGAGTTTCTTCTTTATCACTTCCTAACAAAGTAAAATAATAGATGAGGAAAGCCAAGCTTCCTGGCTATCAGTTTTTCTGTCTGAAGGACTAAGTTGTAGTAATTATAATTTCATTCTACGAAACTTCTTTTTCCAAAAACATCACATTTGGACAAATATGGTAATTCAATATACATAATGTACAGAAATAAAATGGGTAGCAAATATAACCAGTCTGTAGCAAGATTAGAATGAGTTGCGACAAACTCCCAATAAGCCACAATCAATCAAATAAGAAGTATGAATCCAGTAATGTAAACTATTATAATTACTGACATATAGAGGTAAGGCTAAGAGGTGTTAGTTTGAGAAGCTACAACAAAAGTTAGAAATAATATCCCAGAACACATAAAAGACAGTAGGAATAATGTATACTTTACAACAAAGTGAATTCTATAAAGCTATAAACTTTGCCAGAGTAGAGAAGACATTCTCACAACAAGAGATTGAAAGAAATTTTGACAAAGATACAAAACATGGTAGAAATCCAAAATATGAGTGGTCCTGAAAGTCTCCAAGAACAAATGAGGAAATACTTACAATATGTTATTTTGGTATCTTTAGTCAAATTCCTACTGTTCAAACAATAGAAAATAAAACAATGATTTTTTAAATGAGAGGAGTGGGCATAGGAAACCTTAGTCCAGACACTGTTGAACCTAACACACCAATGAGCAACGTAACCAAATCAATACTAAGTGTTGAAGATGAAAATCTAAATTAAAACTGCAGATTTTCTAACAAATCTAAATGTATACATTCACAGATAATCGGCAAATAAAAAGGTTTTTAAGAAAGATATTTCTTTGCTCTTATGAAGAGGCAATTTTAAACAACCATTATTTGGACAGTGACAGGCCAACTGAGGACTGAAAAATAACTGCCTTTCAAAAACTTACAAAAAAAAACAAGAAAAGAAACAACATTAACAAAACATTTCAAGAACTCCTTACAACACATCTAAATAGAGATTTAAACATTCATTTAACATGAAAATCTACATTTTCACAGACTCAAAGAAAAACTGAATTTGAAAGCAGTAAACTAATTGATCATGAAGAAAATTCTAATCTAACCTGAATCTACCACATTTACCAATATTGAGATCCTGTTTATAACGCACCATTCGTTTTTTCATTTTTATAAAAGAATAAAAGTATGCTTCCAGCTGAACATTTAATTTTTCACAAACTATATAACAGAGAGCAGGGGATGCTTGCTCATGAACAAAAGGCCCACAAATGCTCAATTCTTTCAGAGATTTTCGTCCACAATGGTGTAAGAACTCTGTAATAATTTCAGCACTCATATTACAATAATCCAACTCTAAACGTCGCAAATTTGGAAATCCACATGAATTAACAAAGGCACTTTTGAAGAGATCATTAGTAAAAAGTGGAGAGCCAGAGAGTGACAGTTCTTCTAAATTTTCATTAGCTAACAACCAGTCTAAATACAAGGAGGGAAAATCACTATTATTTCCTGAATTGGATCCAAACATAAGGCGTCGCAGTACAGGAAATGGTTTGGACAACAAAATATTTTGAGGGACATGAAAGGAATCTTGAACATATGAATTATAATAAAGACCTAAACTAACGAGATGTGGACAATGATACTGAATTAGATGCATGTTTACATCACAAACCCCTTCAAGGGATAACATGACTAAGTGTTTCCCTCTAGAAATCATTATAGGCACAAGACTACCCACAAACAAGGAGAAAGTTTCTTCTGAAGCATAAGAACTTTCATCCCATGGTTTTCTTCCGCATTCTGCAACACACTGAATATCCAATTCAGATAATTTCTCTAGACATGTTAGAGAAGCCAGTGCACGTGGAGATGATCTCATGTCAAATTCCACTCGTACTCGTTCTATGGCTGGACACACGGTAGTGACAACTGCAAGTAAGTTAGGACTGTCTTTACATGAGAATTCGAACTCAATATCACGAAGCTGATAAAAAACAGATGTACGAAGCAACCATGTTTTTGTTTCATGCATTTTAAAGAGTGCTCTAACAACATCGGAGTGTTGCAAACTGCACAGTTGTGGGTTGTGCTTCAGAACTTGACACACTCCAGAAGATGTAACTTCAGTATCACGAATGTCCAATTCAGTTAATGTCTGCAGACGTTTCAAATGTGAAACAGCTTTATCATTTAAGAAACATGACTTCAATCCTAAAGCCCTGAAATTAAAAAGAAATGGTAAAGAAAATTAAAATTGACTTTCAGTGAACAAAAGTAAGGTAAAGAAACTGACCTCAAATTTGGACAATGGTTTCTGATATATTTTAATGAGGTGCCATTAACATGAGCCATTGCTTCAAAATTCAATGTCAGAATAGTATTAAGACATGGAGCTAGAGCTTTTAAATACAATAAAATTTCCTGAACATTCTTTATTTCCAAATGCTTCACATTCTGAAACCCATTAAATAAAGAGTAAATTATGAATGCAAAGATACATAACACGTTTTTGAAGTGTTTTTAACAGTAAAACAACATTGGCCTACTCTGCATGTAGCCGCAATGTGCACCAAACTTGGCTCATCTGTATATTCAGTAATACACAAACGAATCACTTGTCGTGTTACAAATAACCGCCATCTATCTTGATGCTCCAGCCAAAATTTACTTCGTCCTGGAGCTATATTAATATGTTCATAAGCTTCAAGTAAATCTTGTTCAATTGTAGCAGCTAAGAGAAGAAATTGCCACATCATAAATGTTAAAATTTCTTGTAATTATATTCCACTACAATTGAAAGCTGATTTTACTGATCCATTCCTTAGAAAATTATTTTTAGCTGCAGTACCTACATATCTTTATCAATATGATACTTACGCAAACTATCAAATGGACTGTAGGAAACTCCCCTAGATTCCAGTTTCTGTTTAACATTGAGCCAAAAGTCGACATTTTGAACAATATTTTCCAAACAAATTCTATACAACTCTTTTATCTTGTACAAAGGCATATTAAAACATTTGCACTGCAAAAACGTATAAATTACATACAACCTTTTAGGCGTTTTGCCTGAAATATATTAAAAAACTAATGAGTAATTCATTAAAACCAAAACATGCGTACATACCCAAAATGAATCGTGCTGAAACTTAACCTTCACTATATCATTCTTCCATCCATTTAGGAACTTGTATCACTCTCCCTCATTCCGGTACTTAAAGCGATAAAATAAATATGCCCCAAAACTTATTAATGTACATAGGTGCCAAAATAAAGAACACGTTCCTAAACATTCATACAATTTACCATGAGTGAGAACTCATTAATGTACCTATATTCGTAGCTGTGTTCGCCACTTATTATTGATTTATTCATCTTCCGTCATGTCATCGCGATGGCTCGCATCGGTCGTCAAGTCACACGCCCCACAAGAGCCCACTTCACGTTTCACCTGACGATCATCCCTTCAAGCCCCACCTGCCATCACATCACGTCAGATCGAATCTCGCTTCATGCATCAGTCTTCAACCTATGTATTGACAGGCTCTGATCCCTGTTGGTGCGAGTTACGCAAAACAAGCTTGATATGTTAAATTTTTAATTTATTACATATAAGAAATTAATTACTTATTAATATACGTGTGTGAAATGCAAGAACTTTTTTAATAAATGCAAATTGCTTACAATCATAACATAACCTTGATATTTTACAAGCACTTGTTTAATAGGTAGAAAAATGAATATCCAAAGATATTTTATTGCGTGTTTACTATGTAAAACAATTTCTCCATTTGATATCACATGAATGGTGACGTAATATATACAACTCAAAATTATAAACAACAAAACGACCTTAATTCGTTAGTTCCATGTTCTCTGTCTCTGAAGTGAGATCAAACATGGCGCTTGCGCCGACTCTCCCTCATAGTGCCTAGTTAAAGTAGAGCCATATTTATTTATAAAGACAGGTATTCGCAGCTGCCATTTTAATACTATGTGATACATTCAGTGTATTGCAAACATTGTGCTAATCTTGCTCATTGCTAGTTTAATTTTAAATATTTAAAAAATAATCATTTATGATTGCAGAGACGCGACTTGGATTTTCATCATATTGTAAATATTATATATCCAATGAGTATTAGTTGTCAGTTTTTGTACCTACTCATTTGGTTTTGTCGTAAAGTTGCTAAGCAACTCACGACAACGGACACTATCGCATTCCTTAATGCATTCAAAATTGATCTTCAGATGGCGTACAATGACTTGGTACACTATATTGACACACGAACCAGTGCGCGGGAAGAGGTGAATAAGAACACGAATGACGGTTGGACAACAGTTAGCAATTCATGTCGTCCTTCCAACGACTATCACCTGGTTAGACCAAAGACACATGCGCCACCCCAACTCTTCACTCAGAAACGGTCTAGTGTGTTAGATGACATACCCCAGTTTCCTGCCTTACCTAATCCCCGTACTCGTTTCTTCCCTTACTGTCCACGCCCAGTACCAAAACCTGTTCACAAACCACGCACTGGTAAGCACAGCCACCCAAAACTACGTAAAGTAGTGCTACCCAGAGATGAAACCAATACTTCCACGCAGAAACTAAACATGCTCTTATTAGTTGATACGCACGGTCTCCACGTGTCGTCCGTTTTGAGTGGATTGCTTCCCAACCAGTTCTCAGTTTCCGGTGTCTTCAAGCCAAACGTTCGTTTGCCTGAAGTTATTTTAGAACTGGACACCTACACTAAGACACTCACAGAGCGGGACACAGTAATCACCACAGGTGGGCAGAACGATATTAACTTGGGAGGTCATTTCAACTCTTCTGAACATGTATCAAAACTAAAAACGGTCTTTCAGCACACAAACGTAGTAATCTGTAGTCTGCCTCCACGCTTCAGCGTTCCACAAATAAACCACGAAATTAACCTCGCAATCACCTCGCTAAAACATAACTTGCAGATAGAGAAAAAACATTTTTTGATTTGCAACCGCACCTGACTACAAAGGACTTTACCCAGCACAGTTTAACCTCAGACCATCTGGGAAACATCATTTCGGTTCTCTCCTAGCTTCACATCTGACCTCACATATTCCTCCTGGCCCTTAACCCACTTCTCTTCCGACTCCCTCTGCTCCTACCTCATCACCACCTCTTCCTCCTCCTCCCATGTCCACACCCATTTCTTCCCCCGTCCCCGTTCTTTTATCTCATCTCCCTCGTCCTCATCTATTCCTACATCCACATCTCCTTTCGCTCCTATACACAGTTACAACGTGCGCTCAAGAGTACGATTTGGTACTCGAAGGTGACAATCGCGTTCAGGTGCAGTGTACGGACTCGATCAGGGATTAGAAGCTGTACAAAATTCGTGTTTCCCTCCTCAATCTAACTTCAATTCTCGAAAATCACAAACTCTTTACGAAAATCAAAGAATTATTTTTCATTATAATGTCCAATCCCTTTCAAACAAATTGACAGACATTGAAATTCTGGTACACGAAAATCCATTCGATTTGTTATGCTTTACAGAATATGTGCTTTCAACTAATACCATCAATGATACTTCCATTTCTAATTATTATTGAGAAAAAGATCTTACTGCCGATAAATTTTTAAAGGAAAAAATCCCCACGGAGGTACTTGTACCTACATTCGTAATGATATTTTATTTTCTCGACTGCCAGATTACGAAAACTTCTGCGTTGATAGTTTGTTTAAATTTTATGTAGTTAATTTGACCGACACCGGTATTATTGTTTTGTGTATTTATAGACCTCATCAATCAAATCTTGATATACTTTCTCGGAATTTCGAAATTATTTGAAAACATATTACAAGTAAATCCACTAAATCTATCGTTATATGTGGCGATTTCAACATTGTTTTTTTGTTTACATCCGACTCTGCACATTCACCAATAAATCGATTCAAGAATCTTATGATAGACGACTCCACTCGCCTCTCCGATTCATCTCAAACATTGCTAGAAAAGATTATTGTCAACAATGAAATCAAGTATTTCTCTGAAATGTTTAACGCGATGTACAACGATCACCTCGCTCAAGTATTGACAATTAAAGATAGACTCGAACCACTTAAAATCCTTTCTAGCCAGTAAACGACACAAACCTATCCTTATTCATAAATTATTTGCGTTACGAAACTTCGAAAAATGTTTACAATTGCCAAAACACCGACGATAAATTCAATGTATTTATTGCAATATTCCTAAAACATTACAACTCAAACTTTCCCATAAAATACCAGATATTTAACGCAAAAAAATACAAATCATGGATCATCCAAGGGATAAGAATTTCTTCCAATTACAAGCGCCGTTTATATTATCTTTCAAAACTGTATAACCAACCACCATTATTATTTCATGAATTCCATGATTATTTACTTAAATATAAGAGTATTCTTCGAAAAGCAGTCTATGCAGCTTAAGTTATGAAAAACGACAGGCAGATACTAAAATCGAAGAACCCTACCAAAGCCATGTGGAATATTATTAAAAATTACACGCCACCTTCTAATAATCGCAAAGAAAGAATTTCTCTATTAAGTGATGGCAAGATCGTATTAAATCCAAAGGACATCACGAATTTGCTTAATTCTTATTCCTCTGAAGTAGGTAAAATAAGGAATTCAATATCTCCAAATTAATGTCCTCCAAATATATCCACTCACGTACCCAATTCTATGTTCACTTCCGAAACTAACGCCAATGAAATCATAAGAATCATCTGTTCTTTAAGAACAAATTTTCAACATAGATGATATACCCGAGTTTAATGTTACATTTTCGTCCCACGTTATATTAAATCCACTCATAAATATCTTTAACAGTTCTTTATCGGAAGGGGTGTTTCCTAACATATTTAAGAGTGCTGAAGTTAAACCTTTACACAAGAAAGGAAAGAAACGTAATATTGGAAATTATCAATCAATATCTCTACACTTTCTCAAAAATCCTAGAAAAATGTTCTATAGGTGTCTTCTAGATTTTTCATCAAAAATAATCTCTGACGATCAACACGGTTCTCGGAAATCCTCTTACGCTACCAGCGCAATATTTTCTTTCTGAAACGTTGTTATTTATTTATTTTATGCCTTTTGGCATCCTCAGGGTGTTTTTCTTGATTTATCCAAGCATTCGACGTTATCGATCACGAAATTCTCCTTTCAAAATTGCATTCTTCAGGTATTCTTGGACTTACACATCAATGGATAACTTTCAATTTAACAGGTCGAAATATCCAATATTAAAAACAAAGTACTTCAGCATTCAGAAACCACACTTGCGGAGTTCTCCAAGGTTTAATACTCGGCCCTATACTATTTTTATTATATGTAAACGACATATTATCCTTCACATCAGATTGCAAAATGTTTCTTATTTCTGATGACACTAATTTGCTATGTAAACACGCCAACGCTCAAAAAGTTTTGTCTAACCCCAGTTTGTTTCCATGCAAATTGTCTCACTGTAAACGCGGACAAAACAGTGTGTAAGTCCTTTCCAAATAGTATCTCAAAATATTTACCCCAGTTTTTTTTTCCTTAAACGGAAAACAATTGAAAACTGTTACGAATACAAAGTTCTTTGGTCTCCATATTCAAGACAACCTCAAAATGGAATAGTTGAAAATCTTAATTCCCAACTAAGCAAATTGTGTTACACATTCCGAATCTTAGTTAACGTAGTTAGTCCACGTAGTTCCCGTTGCGTATATTTTGAAAATGTTTACTCCCATTTACGTTACGGCATTATCCTCTGGGGTATTTCCGGTCAGAGTACTGAAACTTCCAAAATTTAGAAAAGGATAGTACGGATAATTTGTAAATCTCACCCCTGAAACTCTTGTAAACATTTATTTAAGGAAAAAATATTTTAACTCTTGTCTGCATTTACATTTATGAAACAGTCGTGTTTGTTAAGACCGAGCTACTGAAGTACCACCCTTGCTTCATACGAAACTGTCTCGTTCACGAACACAATACTCGCAATAGTAATAATATTCATCGTCCCAGAATGTCAACCACTCTTTGCCAAAAAGGGTCATATGATTCGGGAATCCTTCCCCACTTCCTCTGAAAATTGTGTATTTCAGATGTTCCAAAACTACTCAGGATTGTGTGTGTTTGTCCAAGGATCATGGATTACGTGTTTTTCATCAATGAAGGAAACCATTTCACCAGTTTTTGAAAAAAAAATTACTTTTAAATCGATTGATTCGTGATGAAAAGCATTGCATTTAGTGTCATTAGACACAAGCAGTACATTTGTATGAAAAAAAAGAAGTCCCATCATCCAACAACCCCCAAGAAGGGGGTGGCCACTCCATCCCCCTTATCAATTTCCTGAGTGATCGCGAGAAAAATTTTTACGTGAATAAGATAGGGATTCATTTGGTGTGTTAGCACACAAGAGTTCATGTTAGGCGCTCCACTAGTTTTCCGTTTCTACATAAAAATAGAAAAAGTACCATCTTGCACCCTTCAGTTCAAATCTGTTTACCTGTTGAACGGGTAGTGGTAGCATTACGACTTTGACCCTGTAGGAAGCACAATATCGAAGTATGACATACAGTCTTACCCTTAGTGTGGATTATACTCCCACCGATCAACGAAGCGTAATTTTTCGAATTATCGCTGGTGTTGAACTGCGCCTTTTAGTAGGCAACCCTCTCCCATTTGTACGTGTGGCGTGTTTCATTACATTCCGAATTAGGAAACATGGCAATCCTATTTCTCGAAATTGCATTTCTCTTCACTTTAAGGGTGCCGCAGCGCGATGGGGATAGTTCCTAAAAAGAGAGTGTTTTGATAAAACATCCTCTGTCTAAATTTCACTCTGATACATTAGAAGTTATGGAGCGATGAATTTAATGCGCCGCCAATTTTGTGGGACAGTGTATAATTCCATAATAATACGTACTTGTGAAATAATTTTTTCTGTTAAGTTACAAATTTGTTGATGTTCCATTAGTATTATACATGTAGCAAACTTTTTATCTTATGTAGGAGTTTGCTGAAATCTTTCAATCCACCTCTGCCTTAGATTTTTCTTTAATGGGATTTTAGGGCTCGCCATCTACCTTAAGACCCTAGATCAGAATTGATGGGATGGTCCCTAGCTTGCTTCCGGAAAGTAATTTAGTTTATTGTCCTCCATGTGGTCATACGCAGTTTGTATTTTTTTTACAATAAATTTATTTATTTATTCATTAGTAAGAAATCAATTCCACCTCTGGAAAAAGGATGTAATTATTTTCTTATGTTCGTTTGACATCGTCACTTTCTATGTAAACTGCATGAATAAATGCATTTGTGTTCTTCATTTGAAAAGTAGTATAAAAACAAATGATCAAAGAATTGAAACCAAGTAAATAATTATTTGAATTTTTTAAATTGCAGTTAAATAATATAACCTTAGTTTATTTACCTATTTCCAAGCAATTGTATCTTTTAATACCCAACTTCGGCACCATAAATGCCGTGATATTTAAATGACAAATGCTAAGAAATTGCAATAAGAAACAAATATTACGAAGCGCAACGTTAGCGGTTTTACTTTACACGACAAACAGTCAGTGTGACACAAAAATGGCGGCGTGCATATACTCCCCTTTATAGAGCCAGTTAAAGGTGATGTACAGATTTATAAAATATGACTGTGGGCGTGAAGTGATATCCTATACGCCCCCTACGAAAACTATCTAAAATATGATTTTGTAGCTCTGCGCGTGCTCGGGACGGGAAGTCTGTTTTATTCAAGCGCTATTATTCCAGGTCTTAGCGCTCTCTCTTATATCTCAGCCGGGAAGAAGAGATGAGTAGGTCCGAAATTTTTAGGCGTCATTCGTACGAGAGTTAAAAAAGCGTGGCGTTAATACCCGACGTTGGTGCTTTTAAAACTTTCTCGTTATGCTTGTTCATATGAACGCTTTAAAATCACTTTTATCTCGTTTCTCGCTGCAGTAGGACGTGAAATGAATTCAGCTACATTACTAGTAATTGTGATTTGTGTTGTAAGAAGGCAAAAAAAGAAATAAAAGGAATCCCCTTAATGACAAGCGATGTTTAAAAGGACAATTTGTGATACTTTACGGAGATTTAAGACAGTGTCCTTGTAACACACGAACTAAGACAGTCTATAGGTTTGTGAATTGTTATTTTTACTTCCTTTCACTGAGTGGGAGCGCCATTGAGGAGCTTAGCCGTACACTGCAGACGAAGAAAGGTGGCGAGTGACCAACGCTAAGCCTCTCCACACATTGTGCTATTGTGGGACCGTTTCCCTTCTCTTCTGAAAAGTGGATAGGGATGCCCTTGAAGAATGTCGGCAGAAGCGTGTGACCAGCGCTTGCCTCTCCCTTTGTCTTAAACTATTTCTGTGAAAGTGCATTTGTTCGTCATATGAACCGGGGCGAGGCCCCTAAAGGAATGTTGGCTGTGTCGCGTTGGTCGTTGGCGCCTCCACTATGTCGCGTTGGTTCATAGCGCTACAACAATAATATACAATGTCGCGTTGGTCGTTGCTATGTATATATTTAGTGTTGTCTTTGTCCCAACGTCGGGATAGGACCCCAGAGGAAATACTAGAATACTCGCTTGGCAATAATTAGAGTGATTCTCTATTCAGGTTTTGGCGTTTGGTTAATAAAACATTGACACATATAAACTATAACAAAGGTTTAATAATTGAATTTGCACATAAGCCCGAGGAAAGCTTATAATTAAAAAATTATAATGATGTTCCCATAAGCAAGTGATTACATAGTTATGTTAAATGCCCTTATCGGAGCGAGAGATCAATATATTGCATTAACATGTTCTAAAGACTCGTAAGGACGTCAAGGTCCATTTAGAATGTTCCATATGCTTCCCATTATCGTCAATACAGACCGTCATCAAAACTGTTGTCGGCTGCACCCC
>NNCF01126541.1:479882-493740 GCA_002313205.1 Laupala kohalensis
TTCCATGTGGATATTTGAATGTATTGAGGAGCTCTTCATGGTAGGAGAAGTCATTGGGAAGGGAGTCGTTGCACACGGCTCTACGATAATTTGTGGAGATGGTAAGGCGTTGTCTTATGCATTTAAATGCAATTAGGAAGAAAGAGGGAGGAATGTCACATGGAGGGGGGTGAGAGAGTGCAGTGGCGTGGCGAGTCATACGATCGTGTGTCAATTCGGACTTGACCACAGAGAAAAATAGGTTCTCTGGAAACCCCACCACAGAGACGGGACAAACAGGAAAAGTTCTTATCTCTCGCGGCTGACGCCACGGAGATCCGGCTGAAGAGTCACGATTAAAATGACACTAACTATTTAAACTATCGATTTAAAGATCCGCCCTGGAAATATATTATAAAATTCTTGCGTAATGTCAGCTTTGAGTAATATTATAAACCTTTGCATAATGTCAGCCCCGTGACAGCTGTATTATGTTATTTCTGTGAAAGTAGACTTGACCAGGGTGAGGCCCATTGAGGAATGTCAGTATAACCCAGAAAGAAAGACTGTTAATGAGTGGAGTATTTTCGCCGGATGCAGAGACAATGACAGACTCAAGAAAGGGCACGTACGGGCGCCTGGCTCGGACCGGCGGCGGCTCGCCCTCGCGGTGAGATCACTGCGTTCCCAGGATGGCTGAGGGAAGAACAAAGGGGTGGAGTGCTCGTTGTGGCAGCGACAAGGCGGGGTTGCCTGTTGGTCACGTGACCTCCTCTTCCGTATATATTGGAAGGATTGAGGATCCTCGAAGACTTTTATGTGTGGGTTGAGTCCGCAGGGTACTTGAGATGTAACCTGGCTAGTACTGGTCGTCAGACNTAATCTAGATACACTTGCTACTAGTTGCGAGTGACGTAACTTGTAACAGTTCGTTATTCGAGAAAGCAACTTGTAATTTTGGAGGTTCGGATAACCTAGGTGGGTTATTCCGAAATAATTCTCAACAACTGAATTTATATGTGTGTAATCAATGCTTTCTGATGGCACTAACTGTGTAATGACAACTTTATAATTGTATTTATTCAACTTCAATAGGGTGCTTTATTTACAAAAAAAATATTTATGTACAAATGTGTGGCGAGGTTTTTTTGCCTGTACGCCTTTAAAATGCCCCTTAAGTAGAAACGTGGGTTGTGCATACAATGCCCTGGTATTCACTCTCATTGAATGGATAGTTGCAGTTTTAATTTTTGCAATCTTTGTATTGAACTTAAAATGATTGTAATTTTATTTACTTGTGATTGTATCGTAATAGTATTTTTAGCATACTTTAGTGCTTCTTTAATATTGTTTTATTTAGTTGTAAAATATCTTTTAAGTATACTGCAACTATCGGTTCATTGAGTGCCGTTGGGAGCCACGGGAAACCAACAGTCAGGACACGAATATATACAATTAATATAAACATACTTACAAAAGATACTTAAATAAGAGAAATAAATTATAATGTAAAATATGCAAGTTTTGCCATAGAAATAAAGATTAAATAAAATTCTGTTATTTACAATACTAAAACAACAACAACATATAAATGACGTAATACTCTTCTCAACGTGTCTCCGCCTGAAACAAAAGAGAAAGACGAAGCGGCAGAATCACGGTTCATTTGAAACAGTGGTTCCAACGCATATTACTCTTTCTCTCATCTCCCTCACATATCTTAGGAATTGACCCAGGGACTGCACTACAGACACTCTAATGTCCCTCATTATCGCAATGGCTAAATCTACGTTAATGTGATAATTTTGGAATGCACCAACTTGGATAAAAGTTCGTTTTTGATCTATTTTCGGGTATGTTTGTAAAATGTGAATCCAATCTTCATTTTGTTCGCGGTAAAGTGGGCAAATAGAGCCTCGATCTCCCCTCAGTTTTCTTAATTTCCACCCTCCTACGCGAAATCATCCGTAACCCAATCGTTCTTTTGATTTGAGACAGTCAATGTATGGTTTTCTGCCCCATTATCCAGCTACTAAGGTTTGCACGATAATTGTATTTATGATTTTGAGAGTTTTTCCAAATTTGTAAATACTCAGATTTCATTTTAATTTGTATTAAATTATTAATTATTGTTATTACACGTGTGTTTAATTGTCCGGGAAACTGGACTGGTGGCAGCGTTAAAACTACCATAGGAATTGTGGTGTTCATGTGGGGATCGGCAGTCGACTCATCTCTACTGCTCCTCTCCACTGTGAATCCCGCTTCTACCAAAAACTCACACCGCATCTGGGCTTGTGAGATGTGGTTACAGTGCTGATTAATTTTTCAATGTCCATAAGGACGTTCGACGAACTGTTGGAAATAAAGGGGTCTCAAATAACTCTTAAGGAGGTTCAACAGGAAATGCGGTGGTCAAATTCGCTAGAACAATATTTTAATATAGGAGTCGGCAACTTTTTTTTTTGCCGCGGGTCAAAATCAACCAAAATGTGAGTATTAAAGAGACGTTTCGGTCAGAGATATTTTCGACATGAATCTTATATACATAAACACTTATGTGTATAAGATCCATGGTAATTGAACTAAAATGTTGTTCTTAGTATCTATTTTCAATTTTTTTTATTCTCAGAATGTTTGTTTCATGTTTATGTTTTATAATTTATTTTTATATATTATACTTTATTTTCGGAACTTAAGTGGGTCACTTAAAATTATCCAATGGGTCACTCGGTGACCCTCGGGTCACCGTTTAATTGCCGACCCCTGTTTTAATATTTCACGTCTTTGACTCCCGTAGAATCCGTTCAGATTTTGCAACGCTGAACACGTGATTCGGATTGTTAAAGTCTCGTGTGTTAACTTATGTGGCGAAGTGTTATGTGCAGAAAATGTCTAAAATGCAAAATAATTAAAAAAGGTTTTATTGAAAGGGAAAGATGGTTATTGAAGGAGTTGAACTACGGAGGAAAAAACTACGGGAAAAAATATACTTTTTTGGTGGGGCTTCAGGGCTCGTCAACTGTAAGGTCATTAGAGCCCTTGAAAAAATATACTAATTATATTCAATAGCAATAGTTGTTTAGTTAGGCCTAACCTCCAAAAAATGAAGAAGGTGAAATTGAGAATTAGTACACAGGAAAATAAAAGAAATATGAAAAATTATAATTAGGTGGTGATGGTGTATTAAGTTTTTACTTTCCATGTAATAATTGTAAGTCAGAAAATATTTTATTGAGGGTGCCAAAGCGACTTTCGGCAACTTATGTTTTCATTAGTTAAGTACAATCAAAGTATAAAGAATATAACAAAATTGGGAAAATAATAAAAATTTAAAAAAATAAAAGTAAAATAATATGTGAAAAATATATGGAGCTAAGAATATAAATATTTACTGATGTTTTTAAAAATACTAATAATTTGGCTCTATTACCTTTATTTCAAGAAAAATGTGAAAATTTCTGTAGAAAATGAAATGACAAAGCCCACCATGGAGCAAATGTTAAAATTTTTAGTAAAAGAGAATTTTTGTTGAAGTTACATATTAGAAATAATATTATGATAATGATATTGAATTGAAATGTATTGAATTCAATTGAAATATTTGGGTCTTATAAATATTTAGAAATAAATAATTATTAAGAAAGAACGTCAAATTCTTAATGTCAGTCCTTCTTTGGAAGTTACCGTAGACGTTTGTCTTATTGTTTCAAAATCGTTACATTATGGTTTATATGCTCTTTTTTTAAAAACAAATGCGCCTCGTGAACGTGTATACGTGCAACAATGCCAAATCTGCCGACGTTTGAGGCCATGGAATTTTGTATTTTTTCCACATAAATTTATCAATATTTCATTTAATAACCCACCTCAGTCCATTTTCTCGTCAGTAATTGTGAATTCAAACCTTTTCTTGTAACTGTAGTTAATTTTACTCAGTTCTTACTGTTAATTAAAATGATCAAAAATATTCGGAAGGTCATCATATCTCCATAAGAAGCTATGTTAATTTAATAGAAAATCTGAAAAATTGGTTTTGCGATTACTCGCTTAAAAAAACATGAATCGCTCTGAAAATTCGTAACAATATTCAGGGGATCAAAATGTATTTGAGTGTGAATTTCACAGAATTCCCACTGAATTCTGCTACTAGTAGAACCTCCTTAAAGATACCAGCACCTACCATCTGAACAACGGTTGACTATGACACTGAGGTAAGTTAAATAAATAAAAAATAGTATCCAATCAATCTTTATTTATTAATCACAACATATTGAATTCAATAATTATATTCACTAATATAATTCTTCTGATGAGCCTACATTAATTAAGGGACTTTGAACAGTTATTGAACTTGATGGGTCGGTACCCGATGGAGATGTACGA
This sequence comes from Laupala kohalensis, assembly GCA_002313205.1. Lineage (NCBI taxonomy): Eukaryota > Metazoa > Arthropoda > Insecta > Orthoptera > Trigonidiidae > Laupala > Laupala kohalensis. The sequence goes on from NNCF01126541.1 coordinate 484,248, forward strand.
GTAGTAACAACAGGGACGAAAGTACTAAAATAGCTTTGTTCGGAAAGTGGCCTAAAACTATGTGTAGTTGATGTAAGAGGACGATATTGATAATTCTCCAATATCTGTGTGAATGTAGGGTGTAAATGCTGCTGATGTGTGGTCTGAGTGTAGATACAGTTTTTAGGTAACTGGAATATGCCTCAGTGTTTCTTTTATTAAACAATGAATGGTAAGACTAACTGCTATGTGATCTATTTGAAAATGTGCGAATTACATTTAATATTTTCATTTTTGCTGACATTTTGGTGTCATTGTCCATCGTTTTCAGCGATTGGACCAAAGTTAGACAGAATCAGGACAATGTTTTGTCTTCATCAGTCTCCGTGTCATTTCTTATAGCTTTTAAATCCTCGTTTTCAAAAGATGTCATCGTTTTCTTTTTCATTGTTGTTTGATGCACTTTAGGAGAGACAGTAGGCATTTAAGTGGGATAATTTTCAGTATTTGGTGATGCTGCCTGGCTTTCAGTGTTTTTTTTCTGATTCATTTCTCGGAGTATTGTAGTGTCCAGAAGTTTTGGCGTCTTTGACATGTGGAACTAGAAATATCGTAATATCTATATTTCTTTTCTTCTCTTCTTTGCTCCTTGTCCTGATGTAATAGCTTTATGAGTTTGATACTCACGCCAAAAATTGTCTCTTACATGTTTCCACTTTGCTTAAAAATTCTTGCTTGAAATAAAAAAGTATGATGTTTATCTACTTATACCTGAATACCATTTGTTACAGATTTCTAGCTTCCGGCAACCGTTATCATGATTTACATTATCAGTTTCTACTTGGAGTGTCAACCATACATTGCATTATTAAGCAAGTTAGTGACGCAATATGAAATTGTTTAATGCCAGAAAAAAACAAGGATGACTTTGCAAAAATTTCCGAAGAATTTTATCGCCGTACGAAATTTCGTAATGTGATCGGGATTGTCGATAGCAAACATATTGAAATGGTAAAGCCCGATCAAAGCGGTTTATTATACTATAATTATAAGTATTACTTTTTATTATTTTAATGGCAATTTGTGATGCAAACTATTGCTTTACTTGCATTGAAGTAGGAGCATTTGGCTGACTCTAACGCATTTAAAAATACATCTTTTAACAGGAAATTGGAATCGGGGCAAATAGATTTACCAGAACCGAGAACACTATTCAATGATTCCAATGAAAAAATAATGCCATTTGTGTTAAACGGTGATGAAGCCTTTGCGTTATCTGAACACGTTTTAAGACCATATCCAAATCGTAACTTAACTTGCAACAACGTATTTATAATTATCAACTTACGTGAACACGAAGAATGATTGAATGCAGTTTTGGTATTCTTTCAAACGAGTGGAGAATTTAAAATAGAGCTATAGATCTTCAATCCGAACGCACGATATCAGTAGTTAAAGCATGTTGCGTTCTACACAATTTTGTAAGAATTCAAGATGGATTCCAATTTGATGATACATTATTTGATAGCACATTACAAAATTTACAACCGGCAGGCCTAAGAAGTAGTAATAGAAGGTCTGGAAGTACGAGATTATTTTGCTTAATATTTTACATCGCCACAAGTAATTTAGTTATATTATTTTAATTAAAGATACTTATATACTGTGAGATTTGAATAATTTACTAATTAATTACAAATTTAATCATCCATGTTGCGGAATTTTAACGTTTAAAGAGTAGAAATTTAAAGCGCGGCACCAGGGTCGGCGGCTCCTTTCGCGTCGAAAAAAAATTTATGAGGGTTTAGAAATCGGAAGCTAGCAAAAGGATGGGGGAGGAGGTCCCACCCAACTTCAGAACACCAGATGGGCGCGGGGTAAAAACATGTAGGAACCTGCTGGAAAAAGCGTTGAAAATTAAAACGTCGTTGAGAATATTCTAGAAAGCCCTTTAAACGTTCCAATGAGAATCAAGGCGTAAGAAGGGGAAATCATTTCGGTATTGGGAGTTTTCGGCCACGTGACATTCAAAATTTGGAAGATTTTCGAGAGAAAGAAGGGATGGAGCCCATTTAAGGCAGAACAATCCAAATTTCGTCCTCACTCACTCACATCGCAGTTCACGCTCACAGCTCTCACACGCGTAGATTTTTCGCAGCTCACATGTTTCTCAGTCGCAGCGCTTAGATGCTGACGCGAGTCACATAGAAGTTTTTAGCAGCGCTCAGATGTGTTGAGCTCACGCTCACATCTCACATAGATTTCTTCGGCGGCGTTAGATGTGTTGAGCTCACACTCACATCTCACATATCGCAGATCGTACAAGTTTTTTGTTTGGAGGAGCTCAGGAGGTAGCCTCCTCACATCGTAGCTCATGCAGCTCGCATAGACAGTTCACATCTCGCAGACCGTACGAGTGTTTAGGAGGAGCTCAGGTGGTAGCTCTATCACATCGTTTTTCGCGGTTGCTCAGATGCTCATGCGTCTCGTAGCTCACAGCTCACGTATCGCAGATCGTACAAGTTTTTTTTGAGAGGAGCTCAGGTGATAGCTTCCTAACATGAAAGTTTTCGCATATTAGTTGACGCTGCTGACGTGTCCATTGGAGGCATTTAGCGAAAAGCTAACGGCTCACAGACTGTTGAGGGGCTGATCTCCGGGAGGACCCTACTTAGCGGTGGTAATTGTCATCCTGAGAGGTATGGTACGTCTGTTGGTGATTGTATAAACCAACACCGTATTTGCGCTTGCGCGTAATGGCACGGATTACGTAANTTGCCCAGACAGACTGTAGTCTGAAATGAATCCTGCCATTTAGTAAAGTCAGTGTTTTGTTTTTGTTAAGAGACAAAGAAATTTATTGTTAATTAAACTAAAGAAGATTAGATTTTAAATTCAGTGATTGTTAAATGATATCAATTTGTATTTGTGTCTTTTGGGGGAATTTCTGTTTGGGTTTTGGTAGCGATAATGTCACTTCGTCATTAAGGTGATGGTTAAATGAGAACCATTAGTATTTGTGTCTTTTGGGGGAATTTCTGTTTGTATTTTGGGTAGTGATAATGTCATTTTTGCATTAAAGTGACTGCGAAATGACGAAGATTTGTATTTGTGTCTTTTGGGGGAAATTTATTTAATCAAGGGATATTTTAGCAATTAAAATAGCTTTATTAATGGATTTATTTGTCTTGCGTTTTCCTTAAGTGGAACCATTGCATGGTCCTTTTCCTTCGGATAGAAATCGTACCCCTTTTAAATATTGTGGAACCATGAGAGGAACTAGTCGAGGCATTTACCTTTTAAATCCTTTATTTCATCATTAATAATATCTGTCAACCCCGTTCTACCACAATACTTACATCGAGTATTTTTTTCTTCGTTGGTGTTTCCCTGTTCTCTGATAATAATTTAGTTATCTCCTCCCAGGCATCATTCTTCAAAGATTTATTAGCATACTTTGGCCATGTTTTTGCATATAGCACAGGCCGAGATTCGATCTCTATAATAAAATCTTATCTACAACCCACGACGTAGACATCACGTATCAAGCTAGGAATAGATATATAAGAAAGATGCGAATAGTGCACTTATACAAATTTACGCGATCTGACGAGACAACCAAACGCTACGCGAGCATGCATCACGCTGAACGCAGCGCCGGGGTTTTTTAACTCGCGTCTAAACAGAAGCAAGAAATGCCAAAAGATACATTCATCATAATGTTCACCGCCCAATGCTTGAAATTGAACACAGATCGCTAAAAAAGCGTAGCGGTTTAAAAGCACTGACGTATCAAAAAATGCTCGAGTACCAATTTGTTTCATTTCAACACTTTTCTAACGGACGTATAATTTGATAAAACTCTTGTGCGAATAAGACCTTAAGGAGTCGGATCAAGATGTACATCCAGCACGGAAGCGCGTCCAGGTTCCGGGTCCGCTGGACCTGTACGGGCCCAGCTCAACAGCAGGGCGGGCGAAACATATATTGTGGACCTCACGTGAAACTGACCAAAGCCGAGCGGACTGGATATATTTGGTGAATAACTTTTCTTAATTTGACTCAAATATTTTCATGTTCAACCTACGACGGTCGGAAATATGAAAATTATATACTTCTTCTTTGAAACTACTTACAGAATCACATGGAATTGAATTATTTTTTAAAAAGAAAATCAAATCACAACTCTTGGGTGCGTATACAGAACAAGATACAACTAAAAATATTTCTTATTTTTATAGATAGTAAATTTATTTACAAAACAAATAAGTTTAATATCTACTACAAGTTACTACCGACTATTTGGTACTTCTAAAATATTTATATGAAGAGAATCCATCCGTATAAACAATCACGTTTTCAGGAATGCAAATTGAAACAATAATATTCCGTAATATATAATAACATAACCTATCATAAGATCCAACTCCGACCCCTCCTCACACGCGTTTTCTTTCCCTTCGATCAGTAGACACAGTACCCGTTCCAGTTCCGAAGGATGTGTCCGATTTCATCCTACTTCCGCCGAATGAACCCGCTCCACGCACGCGTCTTGGTTCCTTTCACTCCGCGGATCCAGATCGCGTTCCATTTCCGAAGGATAGGTGTCCGACTCGCAGTCGCAGTTACATCCATCCACTCCAATGCGGATAGGGTCACCGGATCTGTATCCATCTGTACCTGCCCCACTCTACTGGGAAATGAAGCTAAAGCTGTTTGGTCGTTCGCTTGGTGCTGCTAGTGGCTTGTTGTGAGTGCGAAATTTGTGGAAAAATGAATATAAGATAAACAAGTAACTGAGACCATTAACATACTTTCGTAATAATTTTGGAGAATTCTGACATCTAATATCCCAACCCTTGACACTGCTGATCCCTCCATCAAAAGACGGGTGATTTCGTCCGAGATTTGGAATACGTCCAAGACAGTTAAAATCACTGTACTTTCCATAACTTTCCGTCAATATACTTCGGACGTTCGAGAATCGACGTTACCTATGACACATGGTGGCTAACTGATCGACGTAGGAGAGCTGTTAAAGACAAGATTGCATCGGTAATTGCGCGGTATTTCTGTCACCTACGCGCAGAGTGGCGGTCCGAATAGACTTTACGCCATTCTTCTTCAATACTTTCGCTCCGGTATGAAGCATAGGGCTTCAGTATATTACTTCCATCTGACACAATTCGGTTCCAGCCGGAACGACACCCGGCCGGCTGAAGGTCCCTCGGGTCCCGTACCCAATCCCGAAGCGCACGGGCAACGGATCGGTTCGAGGAGGAAGGGAGGAGATATTCCGCTAGGAGCACAGCTAGGTGCATGAAGGGTAGTCCATCAATTGGATCTACCTGGATAAAGCAAGAAGTTGTTTGGTGGACCACTGGACGAACGGACGAGCCCCACCACCTCCGTACCCAATCACGGGTTCGCTCCTAGAGTAAGAAGTGGTAGATATTGAGTCATGATCTTTGGGTGCTCAAGGTCTTGGTCTCGGGTGTCACTCAGCACCTTAAAATGAGTAGGCAGGGTAGGGGTATTGAACCCTCAGGCTGAAGTGGAGACAGCATGACGCCCCTTAATTGGGTTCGTATCTGCCGGGTAGTGGTTTCCCCACCCGTGGCACGGGTAGGAAGGTACGAACTCCATTAGGTTGGCGTTTACAGCTTCCGATCGGTGAGCAGGATTGCTGCTCGGCTACTGTTAGCACATATAGCAGTAGGGATACGACAGCTAGACGTGTCTCCGTCTACCAGTGCGCATACTGGTAGGTTACCTGTAGCCCAAACTCCCCAGCCCAACTGGGGCGGGCAGGGTGATCGCTGAGTGCGCAGCCTCCGACACGGAAGAGACTGAGAGGGTGATCTAGGGCTCATACACTGGTCCCGAGATGTCATCGTATATCTGAAATAGAATGCCCCTTATAGAAGATAACATTGAGGTATAATTTTACAAAGGTACGTTTTAATATATAAAAAACAAGTGCGACCACAGTCTGGTAAATAGTTCTTTAATGACACGTGTGTAACACGGAAAATTTATATGAACAATTTATGACACGATTCTCCGCCATAGTTTAATTTCGTTCTATGACTTCCCGTAGTTTTCCACTTCCTTTCGAAACAGCTCCTCGCCATGATCCTCTTGGACGTCCCACACTAAGCTGACCTTGCCAATTCCATTCCGGTGCCTGTCTCTCGATGTTGTCCGCTGGTTTTCGAAGAGTATGGCCAATCCACCTCCATTTACGTTTTTGGATTTATTTATCTATGGGTTCCTCGCCCGCGAGTTCCAACAAGGCAACATTTCCTATTTTCACGACAAAAATATCCTGAAAATTTTCCTGAGGCATCTATTGACTAATATTTGAAGTTTATACCTTATAGACTTACCGACCATCCATATAGGAGCACTGCTTAAACGTTTGTTTTTAATTTGGTCGTTGTTGATATGAACTTATTTCTCAATATAGCATTGAGCTGAATAAAAGCGGCATTTGCCTTAGAGATTCTATTTTTAACATCTTCCAGGGTTCCGTCTGTATCCGTAAATGCTTCTAAGGCAAACAAAGGTGTTCACTCGTTCAATCTCTTGATCTTCAGTCTTTAATGACTTTTGAGTTTTAGGCTTAATACAAAGATCTTTTGTTTTCCTGGTATTTATTTTGAAACCAGCGATTGCAGTTTTGCAATGCAGGTGCCATAACTGTTGTTGAACATCGATGTACCTCATGGTCAATAAGCAGATATCTGGATAATCCAAATCCTCCAATATTTCACAGCGAAGGCCACGTTTCTTCTCACCAGTAACTCTTCTAATTATGTCATCCACTACCAGCAAGAATAACAATGGTGATAGAATACAAATCTGTCTCACGCCATTTGTTACTGGTATTGGGTTAGATAACTTCCCTTTGTGTATTATTAGCCAACTATAATCCTTATACATATCTTTGATTATATTTATTATCTTTTGAGATTCACCATACTTTCCTAGCACTTGCCAAAAGGCTTTACGTCGCAAGGAATCAAATACTTGTTCAAAGTCTATGAAGGTTAAATATAGAGTACTATTCCACTCTACAGTCTGTTCTGTAATAAGGCGAAGCGTGTTAATTTGGTCTATACAGCTACGATTTTGTCTAAAGCCAGCCTGTTCTTCTCTTATTCTTTCTTCCAACGCCAGTTCCATTTTGTTATAAATAATACGTGAGAAGACCTTACCCGGTACCGATAACAGAAATATCCCTCCAATTATTGTATCTTGTTCGATATCCTTCTTTTTGTATTTTGACCATTATTTCGGTCTTCCAGTCCTTGGAGACCTTTCCTTCTTCCCAAACCTTCTGAAACAGTTCTAGCAGTAACTGTCCTGTTGTATTTATATTTGCAGTGAGAATTTCAGGGTAAGTACCATCTTTACCTGATGCTTTACCATTTTTTGTTTGTTTTAGGGCTGTTATAATTTAAGGAAGGTTGGCGCTGTAACACTTATTTTAATCTGTTGAATCATCCCTTCTTCATTTTCATGTAGCTGTTCCACAACTTGCGTTTTTCGATAAAGCGTTTCTCGATAGAACTCTTCCCATCTTTGCATCTGCTCACCTTCAGTTGTTAAAAGATTTCCTTCTTTACTGTAGACATGACTAGTTTTCTGATATCCCCTACCCGTTAATATCCGGGTGATATGGTATAATTCCTTTATACCCCCTTTGCTTGTAGCTTCTTCCGCTTTACGTGCCATTTCGTTTATCCATTCTCTTTTATCTCTGTGAGAACTGCGTTTAACTTCCTTGTCTTTTGCATTCATCCATTAAATCTCTTTTTTTCCCTCGTGGTTTACAGGAGATAATTTGTTGCTTAATATTTTTCCTCTGTTCAATTTTTCCCCATGTATCAATTGTTGCTCCTCCTCCTGAGCCCAATCACTCTTTCACTCATCCTGGAGGTCATCCTTCACACCCTCCCGTATGATTTCCACATTATCACTCTCCCTCGACAGGCTATGAAGAGAATCATACTTATTTTGAAGTTCAATTTTAATTTGTTCTTTAATCTCTTTTTTCTGGATTTTCCGGGAATCATAATATTTTCTTTGGGCACTTTGAAAATTATTTTTGTAGGCTAGGATTTTTACTCTTATNTAATGCACCCTTTATTAACAACAACGTGCATTATGATAGTTATAAATAAAAAATAAGGATTCGGTACTTCTGATGTGATTACCACAATTTATTCTGCGATTTTCCTGGCACAAAATATTTACATAAATGTACATGAACACATAAATTCGCTTCCAGCACAATACAATAGAAAAAATACCCTGCAATTTGTTGCGCAATATTACATCTAGCTCATTTAATACGTCCGTGCACATTTACAAATTATACAATAAATCTTTATCAAAAAAGTCAAAACAAGCACGATATGAGCATTACTTTGTTTTTCTTCAGCAGAGAAAATTTAATAGTTCTTTTAACACCTTGTCTCTTCTTTCTTCTCGGAAAACAAAATTTAATACAAGTGCGACAGACTCGATTCCAATGAGACTTTCTCTTTTACAAGATACTAGCTTCTCACTGAATTACAAAGGTATGCAAATCCCTAAGCATTGAAATCACTGCGTCTCACAGACGTATACTCACACCCAGAATATGTTCTTCGAAATCGTGTCCAAAATCAGCGTGCCAGAAGCATACCCCTTCTTTCCAGCGAAGTCTGCTGCTGCTACTCGGCTCTTAGTGCGACCTTGAACCGCCGACTGCTCGCAATGTTGTTCTCCAATCATTCATTCGTCCTCTCGTTCGTCCTCATTCGAGTTTACGGCGAGTTATTACGGTCACCGACGTGCTACCGTTTTCGTGTTTCGTCTAATTCGTATTTCGGAAACTTTTACAACGCATAAATGGTTTTACTTGGAGCCCTCAAATAATCTTTCGTACGCGTTCAAACTAGCGTCTATCTCGGCCGTTCGTTAATAAATTCAATTGCGATACGGACCACAAAATATGATTCTTTCAAACTGCGTTCTTACGTTCTTTCTTTTGATCCACGGATCGTCCGATACAATGCTTCTCAAAATATTCAATTCAACCGTCTCCTCTGATGATCCACGAAATATTCAGGCCGAACCGTCCCCTCTGACGAGCCGCGTAAGATTGATACCGAACCATCCCCTCTGATGAGACGCTTAAGATTGCGAGCCATACCTGTCGCATTTCCTCCTTCTCAGCAATTCACCCCACTCCAATTGAAATTTATGCACTGTGAATTCCGCCAATCAATTGTCTCTGTCCAGTTTTGCGTCGCTAGGTGTATTCAAATTTTTCTAAATATCACAGTCGGATTTCCAAAGTTTCTGTTTGCGTCTTCTGTCTCGCAGAACGCGCTCCTATTTGGCTCTCATTCAAATTTGTATCATGTAGGGTTTTCGGTTCTATTCGAACCATTATTCGCCGCACATGTTTCAAAATAATATCATAAAATCCTCTAACGAATTCGGGTCGTTAGAATATATA
>NNCF01126541.1:503108-517610 GCA_002313205.1 Laupala kohalensis
ACGTCTGGCAGATATGGGAATGTAGAGGGTTAGCTCCGGTGCCAGAGAAATATAGGCCGTGAATGGGACCTTTCTGAGGAAAGGATGACACGTGTGTGGGGATATTAAACTAGATGACGACTTTGGAAAAATACCAGAACCCGAAGCTACGCGTCTTGTAATTAAAGGACGACTAGTGTTTTGTTGATTTGATGCCAACGTCACTGAAAATTGAACCATTCAGGGAGGTCATGTGAGCCTCTAGTTGTATATCATTGGTGAAAAAGAAGGGATGACGTCGGTGAGGGGTGGAGCTAAACTAGCCGAGTTCAGTAGGAAAGGTGGGGAGTTTGTTATTTAATATTGGAAAGCAAACGTTTCGGGATGAACTAAGGAATTGATGTAAACAGTAAGGACTGAAGAGGACAGATGAACAGATGGACAGATGAACAGATTGATGGAGAGATAAGCTGAGAGACTGAGATAGTGCCGAAGTACTATCAAGGGAGATTTTTGAGATTTTTATCGTTCGAGTGAGTTTTGTGACTGTGACTTCTACCATTCAAGAGATTTTCAATATTGTTATTAAGAGGATTCTGACCATTCTGATCCTGCTGATATTTTTCGAAATCATCATGATGGCAAAAAATGCCCTGGATTTTCAGCAAGTTTTGTGATTGCTTAGGTCAATATCTGACTTCCGGTGAAGTTTCCGAGCTGATTGGGTCGTCAAATGACCGCGAGAGGGAGACATCTAATTATTTTGAGGGGCCAACAGCGGCACCTTATCTGTGATCACAAAATAATGTGTGATCAGATGTTCATTCAGTGTTAAAATGGCGTGGTAAAGATTTTTAACGTAGCAGTGTGATTAAACTGTTGAGATACTTCATTTAAAGATGGACTTCTATGATGAACTATTATTGTAACTTCAAATGAGCCATCAGCTCGAAGAAATTTTAAACGGGCCAATTCCGTTGATATAATAAAAACAGTGATCGCAAGACATATGTAAATCGTTAGAATTAGTAGCATGCCTTTTTGGGAGAGTGTTCAAACAGGATTTAGTATTCAAGTATTTGGTTAATAATAATTATACCAACGTTTTATGAAAGCTGTGTTTCCTTTGAGAAGGGTAACGTGTGTTTTACGCAAATCATTGGCCGAACCCAATCCCTTCTTGCAATTTGTAACCAGAAAACACCTCGTCCACGAGACCATCCCTGCCGATAGGAGCAGGTAACTGGGTCATAATATATGTTATAATTGTCACTCCAACCAGGGTCTCCCTTAAAATTTGTTACAATATATATTACTTTTTATATATATCGTGCTTTTGTAGATATCTCTTATAAAACATATTCGTTGTACGTAGTCAGAGAAATCATTAAATCTCTTTTGATGCTATTCATTTACTATTGTATTGCAGTGGAAACATTCCTTTCTTCTTTTGGTTAGTGTAATATTCCCTTCTTTCCTCATATAAAGGACATTCCCATAGAACATGATCCACCGTCTCGTCTTCATTACCGCACATACATCTCTTGTCTGTAGTCATTAAACGTGCTATATATTGCCCAAAATTCCCATGTTCTGTAAGTACTTCTAACAGCTCTTGGCGGAAAAAACTTTTTCTATTTTTCCATTAAATTTAACGTCTCATATGTATTTGTATGTATGTCTTCCTACTTCTGCTTTATCCCATCGTACTTGCCATCTTACAAGTTCATCGGTCAATTTCTTTTTTTGATTTCTTATCTTCCTTGGGAAGTCTTTCGCCATGTATATAGATCTCGTAATAGCGTCCGAAATTTTAACTTTGTCACGTATAGGTCGAGTGGCATTATTCCCATAAGTACCTGTAATGCCTCTGTCGAAACTGTCGAGTAACATCCGCTTTATTTAAGAACGCATAATCGTTGGACATGTTTAAGTGTTCTCTCCACAATCTTGTCACCACATGAATATCTTGTGACCCCATACTCTTGCTCCATAACTCACGATAGGTCGTATCGCTCCTGTGTACAGTGTCAACAATTCTTTATGCCCAATATTGTGCTTTCCAATACTGATTAGGCTGAAATATATATTCAAACCTGATCTGTTACATACGCAATGTGTCCATTGTAGTGTAGTCCATCATATAATATTAATCCTAAATATCGACCGCTTCGCTTTATTTTTATTTGCTCTCCTGACAATTTTAATGAATGATTGCGTCTCCGTTAACAATTTGTACCAAACCATAGCGCTGTTGTACTTGTTGCGGATATTTCCAATCTTAACTTGGTAATTGTTGGAAGCCTAGGTTACGCTGATAATGAAGGTTAAAAATGACGATGTAAACGGTTAGATTGCAAAATAATAAACATAAGGCAAGTCAAGATATATCTATTCATGACACAATATTTATAAAAATTGATCCCCTTGCCACACGTTCCGATTTAAAGACCTTGTCCCATGATATTGGTGCACAAAAGGTCCAAGTTGTCAATTTGTCGTCGTCTCTAGCAGAAGTCCTGACTCGTTTATCTAATGTTGAAAGGAACTCGCCACTTTGTAAAACCGAGTTAACTCAAATCAAGATACTTCTTATGACTAAAACCGAGTTAACTAAAATCAAGAAACTTCTTTATGATTGTTAATGTACATTCTGTTATTATGTGCTGGTCGACCGCACCTCCAGACAAACTTTGTTATTCTTCACAACATTCCTGAAAGTTCTTCCTGTGCCTCGGTTGAAAGGAAAGCTCACAACCCCCTGGAAAAAATCTTAAAATCTACAGGAACACTAGTGCCTAACTTTTCCTTTTACCACTTTGAGAAGAAGACCGGCCGCTCATCCAGATCTAAAAAATTAATTCTGCCTGGCCCTACTTTGACCATTAAATTTTTAAAGAACGTCTCACGAGATCATTTTGCTATAGTGGATGCTTCTCTGTCACGTGATAGGACACCTTCCAAACGGAATCATTTTAAGGAGCTTCGAGATATTCTAGATGTACACACGAAGGATGGCGAGAGTGATCTGAGTATAAAATTCGTCAAAAGATCTAATATTGTGAAGAAAAAAAATTAATAACAACAATGGCATAGTCAACATCCATTCATTGTATCGAAACATTAGTGGACTTAGATCCAAATTTAATGATTTCAGAATGTCTATATCTTCCTGCAAAATTTTTTAAAATTTATTTATATTTTAAACAGTGTCAGTATATAGACAATATTAAAAATAAAATAATTAAAATTAAACTAACAATTCTTAGTTCGCAGTGTGACTACATCTTGAACTTGAACTTGTCTATAATTGTATTGTCAATCGTGACTGTCACTGTTCGTCTCAGTCGGTATCTCAGTCGCAATTTATGTAAGTGGATGTTTAAAGGTGGTAACCCCATTAGTATTTCTATAATTTGTGTTGCAACTGTGTTGTAGCATCAACTTAACCTAAGTACACAAGTTCATTGCGCCGAGTGTAGTTTTCTTTCTAAGTAAATATTTGTAATTTTTGGCAGTCATACACTTGCTGTGTACCCAATTATTGAACAGTGAACTCCTTTGTATAATCGCACAAGTTCATTTATTGGCAAATTTGTTTTATTGAATCCTACGCGAAGCAGGCAGTAGTGAATTTTCTTTTTTTGTCAGTTACGTGTCGTACGTGATCCGTAAAGTTCAGTCTGTCGTCTATTATTAGTCTTAGATATTTTTGTTCTCGCACTATTTTAATAGATTTTCATTGTACCTTTCTTACAAGGTTCCTCCTTATCGCGGAATCGTTTCCAAAAAACCATCCACTTGTCCGATCGCTTCAGTTCCTTTCATTTCTAAAGCTTCCAAACAGTCATAATTACATCATCAGCACACGCAAAGGTATGGATGCCTTAGTTACTCAATATCTTTAACAAGTTGTGTATAAAAACATTCCACAATAGTGGTGAATGGCTGGAACCCTGAGGACACCCTTTTGTATTTTTCACTATCAATTTTTCTCCGCCTATTCCTAAAATTGTATTTCTTTTTTCAAAATACGACGCAAGAAGATTGACTAATTTTCTTGTACCTTCATCTCATCCAAAACTTGAAGTACCTCTATCCATCTTACGTTGTCAAAAGCTCCTTTAATGTCGATGAATATAGTCAGAGTATTTCACTGTACGTCCATCTATTGTGTCGATCGTGTCGTTCAGGGCTTCTACAGTGCTTCTCTCTTTTCTAAACCCATATATAATTTGTTCTCCTTTTCCAAATACCTTGAAATTTCTTCCCCATCCATCTCTCAATAATTTTCCGGTATGTAATCAGTAGAGATATTGGTCTATAACAACTGAACTTCGTCGCGTCTCTGTCTCCTCCTTTTAAGAAGTGTTTCAGTAGTCAATTTTCCCATTCAGCAGGAAATTTACTTTGCATTATGAATCTGTTATATATTTCTAAAAGATACTCATATATATGAACTGTTCTTTGCACAATCTCGTGAGTCACTCAGTCAAAACCTTGTGCTTTTTTCCTGCCCATTCATGATATTATGTCAGCCATTTCTCCCTTTGTAGTTCTGATTTCCTCCTTTTCTTCTTCCTGCGGTGGATCCCAACGCTGATTAAGCGTTTCTGGAGGTAGAAGTTCCTCGAAGTGTTCCCAGTTCTTTCCACGTTTTGGTCTGCTGTCCTCTCGCGTCACTTATTGCTGCCCAAATTACCTTCTTTTAAATCTTGTCACTAGCTATAGCATATAGCACCCCCCAACAACTCTTAGCCAAACAATCTTCTAAATATTCTCTCCAATATTGCCTTTTTCGGTCTCTTATTCTTGTCTTGCATTCGCTTCGCTTGTTTCTGTATTTAATCAGTAATGCGTCCACTGCCGTTCCTTTTTCTTTCTCCCTTCTGTATTTCCCTAATAGTTTATACTTCTCTTTTCTAATTTTGGTCTGTCGTCCACCATCTGCGACCTTGGAATCTCACTTTCCCTTTTACCGTGAATGCGTATCCTGCCTTCAGTAATGTAAATTGCAATTTGTCCACGCCGTGACTTATCTCTGAGCTTACTTCTTCTTTCTCCCATATTCCCATTTGGGCTATCTCTTGACTGTATAATTCCCAGTTCTTCATTCTGAGCATTGGTTTGTGGTCTCTCATCAGTGGTTCCCGTGTCTGTCCAATTTCGCATATTATTCCTTTATCCGTGTATCAGGCGTTCAGTCCTCCACCTGTTTTGGACGTAAACCTTTGGTCATAGTGCAATCAATTAGTGAAGTCTTTCCCTTCTTTTGAATGTCATTCGTCCGTACTCATTTTTTATTCTCAGGTTTCTTTATATTGCAAATGTTTCAAATATTTTCCCTCTTATTTTTCAGTCTGTCACCTCATAACGTAGTGTGCGCATTGCTGTCCATAAATATCGCAATCTTGTAGTCCTGAAATTCTTTTATCCCCAACTCCACCCGGTTTAGGATATCCCTTGTAGTCCTTCCATAAGTACAATACACATTTATCAAAAGTAATTGAATCACCCCCTTTTGTATTACTGCGTCTAGCATATTATCTGTGCAGAATCCTGATAAAACAATTACATTTATCTCCTCCGATAGGACGTAAATGGTTGCCCACTGTTTATGTTCGTTAATATTTCGTGCTCTTAAAGGAAGATGACGTGGTAGCCCTCGCAGTTTGTACGGTTCCTGGACACAGGCTACGTCGATTCTTTCCCGCGCCAATAAAGTGAAAAAGATTCTCGTGATCCAGTTACCCTCCTTTGCATGTTTTGTTGGTATACCCGTAACATGTCACCTCGTTTTTTACTCGCCATAATCAATTTTTTTAAACTGGCGCACTGCCTTAGTATATTCTCCGCAATCTGTGCTTCTTACGGACTGCTCTATTTTCCCTTTCCTGAAACAGATGGCACAGCGTGGTGGTTCCATTCTTTGTGTACATCCCGCAATGACTACACGTCTCCATTTGCTCCGTACACGATCTGCTCAAATGGCCATAACGGTGACATCGGTAGCAGCGAAGTGGCACCAAATATTCATCTGCACAATACGACTGTGAGTCCCAAAATACTCGTCCCTTTTCCATTATTCTCTTATATGACTTTCTTTTTTTCTAGCGCCCAGTGATCTCGAGCTTTGTCCTTGATTCCAATTTTTTAAATAATTTTTATTACATTGTCTGTTCCCGGGAAGTTCTTCGCAACTATCCCCTGTATGAAATCGTCTTCCTCTACTCCCTTTTCTACATCTTTCACTATCAATATAGGGCGTCGTCTATATGTGTCCCGCCATCTTAGAACACGTGAATCCTTCACTATATCCTGCAGTCTACGTCTTTGTCCGTGTCTAGCACCAGTAGAAGTTTGTTGTCTCGCGTTGCCCATTTTGCTGTCTTTTGGGTGGGCCGAGACACACATTCAAGCAGCAAGGTTGGTGGTGGTGTATTTGTAGCTGTATCAAAATCAGTATTGTAAAATCAGTTCCATTCTTTCCAACTGAGCTCCCAATCGGACTCTGAAACTATCGTCCTGTTTCTCACGTAGAGGAATAGCTCTAAAGGGCTCATTGATGGTACTTACATACCTCCAGGCCAACCAGTTGCGGTTTACTCAAAATTTGTGTCATGTCTTAAAGATGTTCTGTCTTCCCATGTTTCACCATTTTTTTCGGTAGGCGATTATTCCCTTCGTGATATTGATAGGAAATCTTCACCACCATGTACATCTAGTGCCCAAGCTCGGGTAATTATAAGCATGTCTCAAAAGTTTCAGCTCCTATAGTTTAATCACTTACCCAACCAGAATGGAGTAAACTGTTTTGAGAGATATTTTACCCACGGCTTCGTGAAGATATTCGTCACCCAGCTCTCTCTCTCTCTAACAATAACCTACCTGCTAAGTTGTAGCCAAAATTATGGATCCAAAAATTGTGCAACCTTAGTCATCTATGGAATGAGCGGGAAATAATAATTTTGAAGACCTAATTTCTTTTGCAGATGTCAACTCTTTCATATAAACTTCAAGTGAAGGGGTTTGAGACGCTCACCTACCACGAAGTCAAGCATTTCGTGGTTTCCTAACTGATTTTCTCATGAACTGAAGAATCTTACCATAAAGAAGAAAACCCTCCAACGACAGTATAAAGAGATCCTGTGTTATGTTTTAGATTATCGTAGACTCGTTCAGAATGCAAGGAGCTCTCCACCACTGATTATTTTAGGAGCAGATGGATCTCTCGTTAGCAGCGCTTCACTAGCAAGGCGGCCTACTAGCTACCCAACCACCACCACCTATTCAACTGACTCATCGCGTAGAGATGGTTTGTGACAAGCACGTGGCCTTCATGTGGCGACTGCGAGTTCTACGTGGTGTTGATTTGTGTGTTTTAGTTGAAGTAAGACTCACGCATTTAGAATGATTTTTCCTGAGTTTGCACTGCAAGTTAATTATTTGTAGTCTGCTACAGAATATCACACCTGGAATTCTATTATAACACCTGGCGTTTCCCGATTTCCATTTCCTGTTGATCGGGAAAGGTAAGTGTAAGTAAGGAGACACCGCCAACTTACATCGCGCGGGATCCGCTTGTCTTCGGTGCCCACGCATTGTGGATACTACGAGGGGGAAACCTGCAGTCCGGAACAGCGGAAACACACCTAGCTTCACTTCTCCACCGCGTCGCCGCCTACATCGACAGCTTTTCCCCTCGCGCGGCCTCCTTATATGAAGGGTAAAACCGCAGCGGTGGGCAGAAAGAGTTCTACATCTGCACTCGCCTATAAGCAACCAACGGAATACTTTGGATACTACTACAACTACGACGACTATGTTTTATCACCGGACAACGCTACTCGGTCATTGGCTTACTTGGGAACGACATCTGGGCATCTACTGGCTACTCGGTGAAGTGGCTTAGTTAATGAACTACGAATTTGGATACTGTAAGCCGTAGAATAAAGCTGTTATTTTATCTTAACAAAACCGCATTGGTTATAACTTGTTGTTGTTGCCTCCTTTATATACAACAGTAAGTTATAATTCTAATGCTTCTCTAATTGAAATGGATTGAAGTGCTGTGCAGTTCGTGTGCTTTAGATATCATATATGCCCGTGATTAATATTTCTATTCAAAGTGGTTGTTATATACAAACAATATTCCTGTTATCGAGCATTCCGTCGAATTTTTGCCATTGAATACAGCACTTTATTTTCTTCCAAAATGATTTACACGATTAATTGTGTCAGTGTTGCTTTTGATTGTTAAAGGTAATTGATCAGCATGTTTTGTGAACATGAATTACGACTGCGTATTAATATTTACTTCCTTTTCTATAAAATACCCTTTATTCTTGCTGTTAATATAACTGTTTACGTTAGCATTAAAATGTTTTACCTTGTGTTACTTTAATTTTGATAGTGCCTTTAAATTGTTTGTTTTTTATTATAAGTGAGGAATAATAGTATGGTGTGGAAGGATTCTAGAAGAAAAAGTATGCATGTAACGGTCATTTCTCAAAGTTTCTCTGATACTTTCAAAAGGATATTGCATTGGTATACTGTTTCAACAATACAGAATGACACTAATCATGAGGTGGACATGTTAGAACTAGAATTTTCTAGAAGGAAATATGATTCTTATATGAATCATATTTCCATTTCAATTAATTGATTGATTTTTTGTAGTAAACATAATGAAATGCTAATACAATAATATGAACCCCTATTCGTTGGGGAGGTGTCTCATGTTTGAAAACTGTATCTTTGTCGTTGTAGGAGTGTTTCACACGAAAGTACTAGAGTCAATGTGTCTGACGAAAGTACAAAAGTACCTTTCGTATATCGGAGCAAAAAATGTTTAATAATTCTGATTGTATGCGATTAACATGTTACATCCTCTATATCCACTAATTCTGCGAAAGATTCTACCGTAATTTTATACTCAATGAATGCATGGATTTACACGCAGAGAATGGCATGGTAGTGAAAAAGTTTATTATGATATTATTTTGTAGGATATATTTTTCTTCCATTAATAGAACAAATATTTCTATAGAACAGTTTAATAGAAATAATGTACATTTTAAAGCCTTCTTGGTTATCTTTCTTTGACTCTTCCTTATTTGCAACTTTCAGATTAAATACATGCAGAATGTACGTTAGTTACTACTCAAGTAATTTTGGGGATTATTCTAATTCTGTGTAGTGAATATTAATTATCCAATTTACATATGTACCTCTTATGAAAGCAAAGTACTGAAAGGAGAAAAATACAACTAATATCAGTATTTATAATGATTAAAAATGTATTAATATTTGTTTCAATAATATTAATAATATATGAAGTACTGTATATTGTAAAAGGTGAATATGTACATATATAAGGTATTGTTTGTGTAATACATTGCTGAATATCAAGTTATAATTTAATCAGATTAACATGTAAGTGTGCATAATACATGCATTGTCTTGTGATTGCATCTATACAAATGTTAAATAAAATATAAATGTATTCTTGTGAATTTCATAACTATTTTCTGTCCTCATTTCTAACATTCTTTCCATTTTCTAATTCTCTCTGTATCCAGGATGTAGTAAAAATAAATAGGAAATGCATATTATTTTGAGAGAAATACTGTGATAAAAGCCTGCAGGGAAACTACAAATGTAAATTAACATGTAATGCCCGTACGAGGAAAAGGAAGGGGGGTTACGAGCAGTTTTGACGGTAGTTCTCAGCCTTTCCCGTGTCGCGCTGGGGTGCAGCTAAGGTAACCGTTGGGCTTATGGGAGGGTACCTTCCATAATCTGTGCTCTCCAAATCATGTTTAAGCAATAGGTTAACCGCATACAATGTTCCATTCCCTTACCCCTTAAGTGTTTTAGACCTATATAAAGTCTCTGCATGGTTCTGACTCGTGCTCCCAGGCACTCTAGCACAATAATTTGTCATTGTCAGGTGAAGCTTCAATAGCAAATATGTTTGTAAACCGGTCCACTTCTGTGTTTACTAAGTATGATGGACAACCTTCCAGCCCTAGCGAACATCTCTTCACTGATTCTTTTTCATCTTACGCGGTCGACTTAAGTGATGTTCATAGCGCTCTACAAAATCTGGATACCTTCAAGGGGCTGGTTACGACTCTGTCCCACCTCTCGTCTTCAAGCATTGTGCAGATTTGCTTGCATCTCCAATCACCACGTTATTTAACAGTTTTCTAGGAGCTGGCATTTTCCCCGACATCTTCAAAGTTAGTTATATTGTACCTATCCGCAAGAACGACCCAACCAACCTCGTAACCAACCACAGACCCATAACAATCTTATCAATCCTTGCCAAAGTTTTTGAGAAGCTTGTCGGAAAAATCCAGTACAGGTCAAATCATTTCTGACAACTCTTGTTTTACGTTTGGTAGATCCCCAGCAAGCACCCTTGCACATTTGGAGACTTATCTTTGACGCCTTTGTTGAGACGCCTGCTGTTGAGCTCAATTTTACCAAAGCATTCAATAATCTCCCGTCTACTCATTGCCAAACATAGAGTATGTGCCTTGTGATCTTATTTATCAGCTGTGGTTAACTGGTATATTACTTGTCTCAAGAGCACGATTCTGCTACAAAATCAGTCTTCTTTACTGAGTTCTTCATAACATCTGGTGTTCCTCAAAGTTCCCACCTCGGACCTACACTATTCAATCTGTGTATCAAATTTGTCAGATTGTCTTCGATATGATCACCTCCTCTTTGTAGATGACTTGACGTTGTTCCACAAGATCTCTTCTATATAGGATGCATTGCTTCTCCAAGAGGAGCTTCGCATGGTGGAGCGGTGGTGTTCCCAGAACTCTATGATGTTAAATCTCGGCAAGAGTATAATTATCTCCTTTTATCGGAAGACTTTTCCAATGATTTTTTACCACTATGTTGAGTAGGGGAAGATTGTTTATTGCCTCCAGAATAGAATCTCCTCCTCTCAAAATAAATAATTTCAGGCAGGTTTGTTGAAGAACAAGATTTTATTGCGTGGATAAGCAAACCTGTTTTGGAGCGAAACAAAAGCGTGACACCAAGCGACAGACGGTCAATTGGAAGTTCTGTGCGAACCGGCCTCTCACGTATGTAACAGGCGTGAGGAACGTTTTCTGCGTCAGTAGAGGGCGTCGCTGATGAAACCGTCGTTGCAACGTTTCTTGTGTCGAAGCCGCCAAGTCGCTCGTCAGAGGAGGATTTGTTTAGCGTTCGGCGTGGGCGAAGCTTGGCGTTGAGTATCTTTTGGGCTCGTAGAAATCGCTCATGGAAGTACTGTCAGGATACTTCGGGAACGTAGAGATGTCGGCAGGATAAGGCTTCTTCGGCGTTCGGCGTAGGCGAAGCTTGGCGTTGGGTATTTCTGAGCTTGTAAGAATATCGTTTGGATATGATTTCTTCGGGGTGGATAGAGTTCCTGAGCTTGTAGAAATATCGTATCTGGCGAGGTAATAACTGTTTGAAGAGGTCGTGTGATCAGCGACCTGTCATCAGCTAGTTCATCGGTTGGAATGAACAGTAATAAATATCGTTAGGATAGGATGTAGCATTCGAATATGTCAGCACCAGGTTTTGAAGTGAAGATCCTTCAAACGTTAGGTATGTCACCTGGAACTATTCGGGAGCGATGTGTTCGGTTCGAAAGCTGACGAGATAATAAATGTTTCGTTGCTACGTGCAGAGGCGTAACAGTAAGTTGAGTTTCTTTTATCCACAAATAGGCGAAAGTTCGTTTATAGATAAACACCATGCGTGGTTCACGGAGTTTCTCGTTATTCATAATGTTGACGTGCTGTTGGAATTCCTTGACTCTCTTGTATAAGGAATGATGT
This sequence comes from Laupala kohalensis, assembly GCA_002313205.1. Classification (NCBI taxonomy): domain Eukaryota; kingdom Metazoa; phylum Arthropoda; class Insecta; order Orthoptera; family Trigonidiidae; genus Laupala; species Laupala kohalensis. The sequence goes on from NNCF01126541.1 coordinate 514,940, forward strand.
CATAGGCGTCGGCGTTACGGGGGAGATTCGTGCGGATGGCACGTATTTGATGTGTAATATGTAGGGATGTGTCGCTACAACTATGTTGACAATAATATTCTCCCTCGAGTATCCGACGTTAAGGATATATGTTATCTTAAACTCTCCGCTCTTCTGAGATTCGCAAGTATACCATGCTTGTAATCTTCAGAAATCTCGGCCTCATTTGGAGACTCTCCAAACCATTTTATGATCTTGAGACTTCAAAAATTCCTCTACTACTCTCTAGTTTGGCCGCACCTTGAATACTGCAGTGTAGTGTGTTCTCCCATTAGCTCTACCTTCAAGAGAAATTGGAAAAGACACGTGTACGTTTCTTACGCTTGGCAGGCCTGCGATTTGGATACATATGTACTTGGACGTTCCCATGGATGCGATAGCTGCAATCTTGAACCTACAGTCTCTGAAGTCTAAATGTTTTACTCAGGATGCCAACTCTGTCTTCCGATTACTGAATGCCGAGATAAACTGTCCTGCACTTCTAGAGAGAGTGAACTTTAGGATTCCTAATGGTAATCTTTCTAGAGCACTCTCCTCGAAAGAATCCGTCTCCACACCGTACGCCTCCAACAGCAGGATGGTAAAGATCCAGCGACATGGAAATCATATACATGACACTCTTGACTACTTCTACTCCTTATATTCTACATAACTGCATGTCATTTGAATTATGGCCTATTACAAACATTTATCTTGTTAAGTTGTATTTGTTAGTTTCTCTTTTTGAATCAATTTGTTAGTATCTATTTCTGTATAATGTATTTTATTATTATTTTGTATTGTCTATGCCGTTGGTATCCAGGAGCGACTTGCCAAATTTTAAGCTGATGCTTAAGTGATCCATCTGGTATTGCGTTTTGATGTCTCGCAACACCTACGTATCAATATGACAAAATTAGTGTAGGGACAGGGTTTCTCCTGTTTTAAGACCATGTATACTACAGTACTCTACCAGCAACTCACCATTTTAATTTCTATCTCCAATATCATGTTTACTCATGATATATTCAATGCTTTTCTTATTTACGGCCACTTTAGCATTGAAGTCACCCATCAATATCACTAAGTCACTTTTCTTGATCTTGAACAAGATTTCAGACAGTTTATCATAAAATGCTCGTTTGATATTTGGTAAGTAAAATTCGTAAAATTTAATATATCGCTTCTAGATGTCAGAAATCGAAGAGGAGCTGACAAAAGTCTAACGCATCATTTGATAATTGCTAATATCCGAGTGAAGAGAGAAGCTATTAAGGAGCCAGAATAGAGAACGAAAACGTATTTTAATGAAAAGTTCAAGGACACGGAAGAGAAGAATTTACTGGGAAACAGAGGAAATATATAGACCAAAAAGCCATACAAGAAGTTCCTATCATTTAAGGTAAATTGAAAAAAAATCAAGATATTTTCAATGCCACCTGTGAGGAACGTCTGGGCAACAGAGCGAGAGAGACAAAAGACTGGATGTCTGTAGACATGGGATAACATACAAAAAAGCAAAAAAGTTAAAGGTTTGCTATATAATAAAGATAAACAACAGTTGCTCTTGCAACAATATCGAGATTTTGATAAAATTGTAAAACGAAAGACAAGAAGAGACCAGAGGTAAATTGTGAACCTGGCAGAGGATGTGCAAGGAGCAGCACAAAAGAATCTAAAAGAGCTACATCAGATTATCCTCAAACTATCAGGCAATAGAAGATCCAACAAAGTGCACGTAAATGATACGTCTGGTAAAACTTTTGTATAGTGGAAAAACAGTTGGGAAGATGTTAAGAGCATTTTGAGGTCCTCATTACAGCAGAATGTGAATGTAACAACATTACAACTGACTGTACAGCGGATGTACCAGTTATGATTCTTGATATTGATACGAGTACACCTACTCGAAAAGCGATTATTGATGCTCTGATTCATCACGCCGCTGATGAATCCATTCCGAAAACATCTATATTTCCGCGAAGACCTCATGTCCCCTGGTGGAACGACGCATGTCGGTCCGCCATTCGGGCAAGGCGAAGAGCATCACGGAGATTTAGAGCTAGTCCATCTCCGGAAAACCTCGCCGCATATCGGATTGCTAGAGCAAAAGCGCGCAGAACTATCAAAGAATCCAGATCCACCCCCTGGAAAGAGTTTCTAACCACCATTAAGAGAAAAACATCGTCCACTAAAGTATGGGAGTCCATCCGAAAGATATCTGGAAGGTATTCTCGAGTCCCAATATCTGGACTCAATTATCAGGATCGGATTCTAACCAACAACAGAGATGTGGAAACAGTGATGGCTGAGTACTTTGCTGCCCTAACTACAGCAAACTGCGATCCTGATTTCGCGAGAAAAAATGAAACAGCAGAGAGCATACCTTTTGACTTTCGTTCCACCAAATGGGAACCCTACAACTCTTCCTTCTCCATGTGGGAACTTGAGTCAGCTCTAGCCACAGTCCACGACACTGCTCCTGGCTCCGATTCAATTCATTATAAAATACTGAGACAACTCAGTCTCGAGTCGAAAGAATACCTTCTGGATATCTTTAATCTTTCTTGATCCGAGGGAGTATTCCCTAATTCCTGGAAGGAAGCAACGCTTATCCCTTTATTAAAACCAGGTAAGGACAAAACGAACATTA